>JBBPBR010001142.1:1030-54247 GCA_037974775.1 Cicer pinnatifidum | reverse complement strand
CAAATTATTGGATGCACAAGATTGGTTAAAAACCCTAATTGGGCAAGAATAAGCCTAGGGAGGACTAAAATGACCTATTTGATCATCCAATGACACAAACACACCTATTGGATGCACAAGATTGGTTAAAAACCCTAATTGGACAAGAATAAGCCTGGGGAGGACGAAAATGACCTAATTGATCATCCATTGCCACAAACACACCTATAGGATGCACAAGATTGGTTAAAAACCCTAATTGGACAAGAATATGCCTAGGGAGGACAAAAATGACCTAATTGATCATCCAATGACACAAACACACCTATTGGATGCACAAGATTGGGTAAAAACCCTAATTGGACAAGAGTAAGCCTAGGGAGAACGAAAATGACCTAATTGATCATCCAATGACACAAACACACCTATTAGAAGCACAAGATTGGTTAAAAACCCTAATTGGACAAGAATATGCCTAGGGAGGACGAAAATGACCTAAACGTTAATCCAATGACACAAATGAACTTATTGGATGCACAAGATTGGTTAAAAACCCTAATTGGACAAGAATAAGCCTAGGAAGGACGAAAATAACCTAATTGATCATCCAATGACACAAACACACCTATTGGATGCACAAGATTGGTTAAAAACCCTCATTGGACAAGAATATGCCTAGGGAGGACGAAAACGACCTAAATATTAATTCAATGACACAAACAAAGTTATTGGATGCACAAGATTGGTTAAAAACCCTAATTGGACAAGAATAAGCCTAGGGAGGACGAAAATGACCTAATTGATCATCCAATGACACAAACACACCTATTGGATGCACAAGATTGGTTAAAAACCCTAATTGGACAAGAATATGCCTAGGGAGGACGAAAATGACCTAAATGTTAATCCAATGACACAAATGAACTTATTGGATGCACAAGATTTGTTAAAAACCTTAATTGGACAAGAATAAGCCTAGGGAGGAGGAAAATGACCTAATTGATCATCCAATGATACAAACACACCTATTGGATGCACAAGATTGGTTAAAAACCCTAATTGGACAAGAATATGCGTAGGGAGGACGAAAATGACCTAAATATTAATTCAATGACACAAACAAAGTTATTGGATGCACAAGATTGGTTAAAAACCCTAATTGGACAAGAATAAGCCTAGGGAGGACGAAAATGACCTAATTGATCATCCAATGACACAAACACACCTATTGGATGCACAAGATTGGTTAAAAACCCTAATTGGACAAGAATATGCCTAGGGAGGACGAAAATGACCTAAATATTAATTCAATGACACAAACCAAGTTATTGGATGCACAAGATTGGTTAAAAACCCTAATTGGACAAGAATAAGTCTAGGGAGCACGAAAATGACCTAATTGATCATCCAATAACACAAATGAACTTATTGGATGCACAAGATTGGTTAAAAACCCTAATTGGACAAGAATAAGCCTAGTGAGGATGAAAATGACCTAATGGATCATCCAATGACACAAACACACCTATTGGAAGCACAAGATTGGTTAAAAACCCTAGTTGGACAAGAATTTGCCTAGGGAGGACGAAAAAGACCTAATTGATCATCCAATGACACAAATGAACTTATTGGATGCCCAAGATTGGTTAAAAACCCTAATTGGACAAGAATAAGCCTAGGGAGGACGAAAATGACCTAATTGATCATCCAATGACACAAACACACCTATTGGATGCACAAGATTGGTTAAAAACCCTAATTGGACAAGAATATGCCTAGGGAGGACGAAAATCACCTAAATGTTAATCCAATGACACAAATGAACTTATTGGATGCACAAGATTGGTTAAAAACCCAAATTGGACAAGAATAAGCCTTGGGGGGACGAAAATGTCCTAATTGATCATCCAATGACACAAACACACCTATTGGATGCACAAGACTGATTAATAACCCTAATTGGACAAGAATATGCCTAGGGAGGACGAAAATGACCTAAATATTAATTCAATGACATAAACAAAATTATTGGATGCACAAGATTGGTTAAAAACCCTAATTGGACAAGAATAAGACTAGGGAGGACGAAAATGACCTAATTGATCATCCAATGATACAAACACACCTATTGGAAGCACAAGATTGGTTAAAAACCCTAATTGGACAAAAATATGCCTAGGGAGGACGAAAATGACCTAAATGTTAATCCAACGACACAAATGAACTTATTGGATGCACAAGATTGGTTAAAAACCCTAATTGGACAAGAATAAGCCTAGGGAGGACGAAAATGACCTAATTGATCATCCAATGACACAAACACACCTATTGGATGCACAAGATTGGTTAAAAACCCTAATTGGAAAAGAATATGCCTAGGGAGGAGGAAAATGACCTAAATATTAATTCAATGACACAAACAAAGTTATTGGATGCACAAGATTGGTTAAAAACCGTAATTGGACAAGAATAAGCCTAGGGAGGACGAAAATGACCTAATTGATCATGCAATGACACAAACACACCTATTGGATGCACAAGATTGGTTAAAAACCCTAATTGGACAAGAATAAGCCTAGGGAGGACAAAAATGACCTAATTGATCATCCAATGACACAAACACACCTATTGGATGCACAAGATTGGTTAAAAACCCTAATTGGACAAGAATATGCCTAGGGAGGACGAAAATGACCTAAATAATAATTCAATGACACAAACAAACTTATTGGATGCACAAGATTGCTTAAAAACCCTAATTGGACAAGAATAAGCCTAGGGAGGACGTAAATGACCTAATTGATCATCCAAAGACACAAACACACCTATTGGATGCACAAGATTGGTTAAAAACCCTAATTGGACAAGAATAAACCTAGGGAGGACGAAAATGACCTAATTGATCATCCAATGACACAAACACCCCTATTGGATGCACAAGATTGGTTAAAAACCCTAATTGGACAAGAATAAGCCTAGGGAGGACAAAAATGACCTAATTGATCATCCAATGACACAAACACACCTATTGGATGCACAAGATTGGTTAAAAACCCTAATTGGACAAGAATAAGTCTAGGGAGGACGAAAATGACCTAATTGATCATCCATTGCCACAAACACACCTATTGGATGCACAAGATTGATTAAAAACCCTAATTGGACAAGAATAAGCCTAGGGAGGACGAAAATGACCTAATTGATCATCCAATGACACAAACACACCTATTGGATGCACAAGATTGGTTAAAAACCCTAATTGGACAAGAATATGCCTAGGGAGGACGAAAAAGACCTAATTGATCATCCAATGACACAAACACACCTATTGGATGCACAAGATCGGTTAAAAACCCTAATTGGACAAGAATAAGCCTATGGAGGACGAAAATGACCTAATTGATCATCCAATGACACAAACACACCTATTGGATGCACAAGATTGGTTAAAAACCCTAATTGGACAAGAATAAGCCTAGAGAGGACGAAAATGACCTAATTGATCATCCAATGACACAAACACACTTATTGGATGCACAAGATTGGTTAAAAACCCTAATTGGACAAGAATATGCCTAGGGAGGACGAAAATGACCTAATTGATCATCCAATGA
Organism: Cicer pinnatifidum; assembly: GCA_037974775.1. NCBI lineage: Eukaryota > Viridiplantae > Streptophyta > Magnoliopsida > Fabales > Fabaceae > Cicer > Cicer pinnatifidum. The sequence goes on along the minus strand of JBBPBR010001142.1, from coordinate 50,654 downwards.
CACAAACACACCTATTGGATGCACAAGATTGGTTAAAAACCCTAATTGGACAAGAATAAGCCAAGGGAGAACGAAAATGACCTAATTGATCATCCAATGACACAAACACACCTATTGGATGCACAAGATTGGTTAAAAACCCTAATTGGACAAGAATATGCCTAGGGAGGACGAAAATGACCTAAATGTTAATCCAATGACACAAATGAACTTATTGGTTGCACAAGATTGGTTAAAAACCCTAATTGGACAAGAATAAGCCTTGGGAGGATGAAAATGACCTAATTGATCATCCAATGACACAAACACACCTATTGGATGCACAAGACTGGTTAAAAACCCTAGTTGGACAAGAATATGCCTAGGAAGGACAAAAATGACCTAATTGATCATCCAATGACACAAATGAACTTATTGGATGCACAAGATTTGTTAAAAACCCTAATTGGACAAGAATAAGCCTAGGGAGGACGAAAATGACCTAATTGATCATCCAATGACACAAACACACCTATTGGATGCACAAGATTGGTTAAAAACCCTAATTGGACAAGAATATGCCTAGGGAGGACGAAAATGACCTAAATGTTAATCCAATGACACAAATGAACTTATTGGATGCACAAGATTGGTTAAAAACCCTAGTTGGACAAGAATATGCCTAGGAAGGACGAAAATGACCTAATTGATCATCCAATGACACAAATTAACTTATTGGATGCACAAGATTGGTTAAAAACCCTAATTGGACAAGAATAAGCCTAGGGAGGACGAAAATGACATCATTGATCATCCAATGACACAAACACACCTATTGGATGCACAAGATTGGTTAAAAACCCTAATTGGACAAGAATAAGCCTAGGGAGGACGAAAATGACCTAATTGATCATCCAATGACACAAACACACCTATTGGATGCACAAGATTGGTTAAAAACCCTAATTGGACAAGAATATGCCTAGGGAGGACGAAAATGACCTAATTGATCTTCGAATGACTCAAATGAACTTATTGGATGCACAAGATTAGTTAAAAACCCTAATTGGACAAGAATAAGCCTAGGGAGGACGAAAATAACCTAATTGATCATCCAATGACACAAACACACCTATTGGATGCACAAGATTGGTCTAAAACTCAAATTGGACAAGAATATGCCTAAGGAGGACGAAAATGACCTAAATGTTAATCCAATGACACAAATGAACGTATTGGATGCACAAGATTGGTTAAAAACCCTAATTGGACAAGAATAAGCCTAGGGAGGACGAAAATGACCTAAATGTTAATCCAATGACACAACTCAACTTATTGGAAGCACAAGATTGGTTAAAAACCCTAATTGGATAAGTATAAGCCTAGGGAGGACGAAAATGACCTAATTGATCATCCAATGACACAAACACACCTATTGGAGGCACAAGATTGGTTAAAAACCCTAATTGGACAAGAATATGCCTAGGGAGGACGAAAATGACCTAATTGATCATCCAATGACACAAACACACCTATTGGATGCACAAGATCGGTTAAAAACCCTAATTGGACAAGAATAAGCCTAGGGAGGACGAAAATGACCTAATTGATCATCCAATGACACAAATGAACTTATTGGATGCACAAGATTAGTGAAAAACCCTAATTGGACAAGAATAAGCCTAGGGAGGACGAAAATAACCTAATTGATCATCCAATGACACAAACACACCTATTGGATGCACAAGATTGGTCTAAAACTCTAATTGGACAAGAATATGCCTAGGGAGGACGAAAATGACCTAAATGTTAATCCAATGACACAAATGAACTTATTGGATGCACAAGATTGGTTAAAAACCCTAATTGGACAAGAATAAGCATAGGGAGGACGAAAATGACCTAATTGATCATCCAATGACACAAACACACCTTTTGGATGCACAAGATTGGTTAAAAACCCTAATTGGACAAGAATATGCCTAGGGAGGACGAAAATGACCAAAATATTAATTCAATGACACAAACAAAGTTAATGGATGCACAAGATTGGTTAAAAACCCTAATTGGACAAGAATAAGCCTAGGGAGGACGAAAATGACCTAATTGATCATCCAATGACACAAACACATCTATTGGATCCACAAGATTGGTTAAAAACCCTAATTGGACAAGAATATGCCTAGGGAGGACGAACATGACCTAAATATTAATTCAATGACACAAACAAACTTATCGGATGCACAAGATTGGTTAAAAACCCTAATTGGACAAGAATAAGCATAGGGAGGACGAAAATGACCTAATTGATCATCCAATGACACAAACACACCTTTTGGATGCACAAGATTGGTTAAAAACCCTAATTGGACAAGAATATGCCTAGGGAGGACGAAAATGACCAAAATATTAATTCAATGACACAAACAAAGTTATTGGATGCACAAGATTGGTTAAAAACCCTAATTGGACAAGAATAAGCCTAGGGAGGACGAAAATGACCTAATTGATCATCCAATGACACAAACACATCTATTGGATCCACAAGATTGGTTAAAAACCCTAATTGGACAAGAATATGCCTAAGGAGGACGAACATGACCTAAATATTAATTCAATGACACAAACAAACTTATCGGATGCACAAGATTGGTTAAAAACCCTAATTGGACAAGAATAAGCCTAGGGAGGACGAAAACGACCTAATTGATCATCCAATGACACAAACACACCTATTGGATGCACAAGATTGGTTAAAAACCCTAATTGGACAAGAATATGCCTAGGGAGGACGAAAATGACCAAAATATTAATTCAATGACACAAACAAAGTTATTGGATGCACAAGATTGGTTAAAAACCCTAATTGGACAAGAATAAGCCTAGGGAGGACGAAAATGACCTAATTGATCATCCAATGACACAAACACACCTATTGGAGGCACAAGATTGGTTAAAAACCCTAATTGGACAAGAATATGCCTATGGAGGACGAAAATGACCTAAATGCTAATCCAATGACACAACTCAAATTATTGGATGCACAAGATTGGTTAAAAACCCTAATTGGGCAAGAATAAGCCTAGGGAGGACTAAAATGACCTATTTGATCATCCAATGACACAAACACACCTATTGGATGCACAAGATTGGTTAAAAACCCTAATTGGACAAGAATAAGCCTGGGGAGGACGAAAATGACCTAATTGATCATCCATTACCACAAACACACCTATAGGATGCACAAGATTGGTTAAAAACCTTAATTGGACAAGAATATGCCTAAGGAGGACAAAAATGACCTAATTGATCATCCAATGACACAAACACACCTATTGGATGCACAAGATTGGGTAAAAACCCTAATTGGACAAGAATAAGCCTAGGGAGAACGAAAATGACCTAATTGATCATCGAATGACACAAACACACCTATTAGAAGCACAAGATTGGTTAAAAACCCTAATTGGACAAGAATAAGCCTAGGGAGGACGAAAATAACCTAATTGATCATCCAATGACACAAACACACCTATTGGATTCACAAGATTGGTTAAAAACCCTAATTGGACAAGAATATGCCTAGGGAGGACGAAAATGACCTAATTGATCATCCAATGACACAAACACACCTATTGGATGCACAAGATTGGTTAAAAATCCTAGTTGGACAAGAATATGCCTAGGGAGGACGAAAATGACCTAATTGATCATCCAATGACACAAATGAACTTATTGGATGCACAAGATTTGTTAAAAACCCTAATTGGACAAGAATATGCCTAGGGAGGACGAAAATGACCTAATTGATCATCCAATGACACAAACACACCTATTGGATGCACAAGATTTGTTAAAAACCCTAATTGGACAAGAATATGCTTAGGGAGGACGTAAATGACCTAAATATTAATTTAATGACACAAACAAACTTATCGGATGCACAAGATTGGTTAAAAACCCTAATTGGACAAGAAAAAGCCTAGGGAGGACGAAAATGACCTAATTGATCATCCAATGACACATACACACCTATTAGATGCACAAGATTGGTTAAAAACCCTAATTGGACAAGAATAAGCCTAGGGAGGACGAAAATGACCTAATTGATCATCCAATGACACAAACACACCTATTGGATGCACAAGATTGGTTAAAAACCCTAATTGGACAAGAATATGCCTAGGGAGGACGAAAATGACCTAATTGATCATCCAATGACACAAACACACCTATTGGATGCACAAGATTGGTTAAAATCCCTAATTAGACAAGAATATGCCTTGGGAGGACGAAAATGACCTAAATATTAATTCAATGACACAAACAAAGTTATTAATAGCACAAGATTGGTTAAAAACCCTAATTGGACAAGAATAAGCCTAGGGAGGACGTAAATTGCCTAATTGATCATCCAATGACACAAACACACCTATTGGATGCACAAGATTGGTTAAAAACCCTAATTGGACAAGAATAAGCCTAGGGAGGACGAAAATGACCTAGATGTTAATCCAATGACACAACTCAACTTATTGGATGCACAAGATTGGTTAAAAACCCTAATTGGACAAGAATATGCTTAGGGAGGACGAAAATGACCTAAATATTAATTTAATGACACAAACAAACTTATCGGATGCACAAGATTGGTTAAAAACCCTAATTGGACAAGAACAAGCCTACGGAGGACGAAAATGACCTAATTGATCATCCAAAGACACAAACACACCTATTGGATGCACAAGATTGGTTAAAAACCCTAATTGGACAAGAATAAGCCTAGGGAGGACGTAAATGACCTAATTGATCATCCAATGACACAAACACACCTATTGGATGCACAAGATTGGTTAAAAACCCTAATTGGACAAGAATATGCCTAGGAAGGACGAAAATGACCTAATTGATCATCCAATGACACAAACACACCTATTGGATGCACAAGATTGGTTAAAAACCCTAATTGGACAAGAATATGTTAGGGAGGACGAGTATGACCTAAATGTTAATCCAATAATACAAATGAACTTATTGGATGCACAAGATTGGTTAAAAACCCTAATTGGACAAGAATAAGCCTAAGGAGAACGAAAATGACCTAATTGATCATCAATTGACACAAACACACCTATTGGATGCACAAGATTGGTTAAAAACCCTAATTGGACAAGAAGATGCCTAGGGAGGACGGATATGACCTACCTGTTAATCCAATGACACTAATGAACTTATTGGATGCACAAGATTGGTTAAAAACCCTAATTGGACAAGAATAAGCCTAGGGAGGACGAAAATGACCTAATTGATCATCCAATGACACAAACACACCTATTGGATGCACAAGATTGGTTAAAAACCCTAATTGGACAAGAATATGCCTAGGGAGGACGAAAATGACCTAAATATTAATTGAATGACACAAACAAAGTTATTGGATGCACAAGATTGGTTAAAAACCCTAATTGGACAAGAATAAGCCTAGGGAGGACGAAAATGACCTAATTGATCATCCAATGACACAAACACACCTATTAGATGCACAAGATTGGTTAAAAACCCTAATTGGACTAGAATAAGCCTAGGGAGGACGAAAATGACCTAATTGATCATCCAATGACACAAACACACCTATTGGATGCACAAGATTGGTTAAAAACCCTAATTGGACAAGAATATGCCTAGGGAGGACGAAAATGACCTAAATGTTAATCCAATGACACAGCTCAACTTATTGGATGCACAAGATTGGTTAAAAACCCTAATTGGACAAGAATAAGCCTAGGGAGGACGAAAATAACCTAATTGATCATCCAATGACACAAACACACCTATTGGATGCACAAGATTGGTTAAAAACCCTAGTTGGACAAGAGTATGCCTAGGGAGGACGAAAATGACCTAATTGATCATCCAATGACACAAATGAACTTATTGGATGCACAAGATTTGTTAAAAACCCTAATTGGACAAGAATAAGCCTAGGGAGGACGAAAATGACCTAATTGATCATCCAATGACACAAACACACCAATTGGAAGCACAAGATTGGTTAAAAACCCTAATTGGACAAGAATAAGCCTAGGGAGGACGAAAATGACCTAATTGATCATCCAATGACACAAACACACCTATTGGATGCACAAGATTGGTTAAAAACCCTAATTGGACAAGAATATGCCTAGGGAGGACGAAAATGACCTAATTGATCATCCAATGACACAAACACATCTATTGGAAGCACAAGATTGGTTAAAAACCCTAATTGGACAAGAATATGCAAAGGGAGGACGACAATGACCTAATTGATCATCCAATGACACAAACACAACTATTGGATCCACAAGATTGGTTAAAAACTCTAATTGGACAAGAATATACCTAGGCAGGACGAAAATGACTTAATTGATCATCCAATGACACAAACACATCTATTGGATGCACAAGATCGGTTAAAAACCCTAATTGGACAAGAATAAGCCTAGGGAGGACGAAAATGACCTAATTGATCATCCAATGACACAAACACACCTATTGGATGCACAAGATTGGTTAAAAACCCTAATTGGACAAGAATATGCCTAGGGAGGACGAAAATGACCAAATTGATCATCCAATGACACAAACACACCTATTGAAGGCACAAGATTGGTTAAAAACCCTAATTTGACAAGAATATGAGTAGGGAGGACGAAAATGACCTAAATGTTAATTCAATGACACAAACGAACTTATTGGATGCACAACATTGGTTAAAAACCCTAATTGGACAAGAATAAGCCTAGGGAGGACGAATACGACCTAATTGATCATCGAATGACACAAACATACATATTGGATGCACAAGATTGGTTAAAAACCTAATTGGACAAGAATAAGCCTAGGGAGGACGAAAATGACCTAATTGATCATCCAATGACACAAACACACCTATTGGATGCACAAGATTGGTTAAAAACCCTAATTGGACAAGAATATGCCTAGGGAGGACGAAAATGACCTAAATGTTAATCCAATGACACAAATGAACTTATTGGATATACAAGATTGGTTAAAAACCCTAACTGGACAAGAATAAGCCTAGGGAGGACGAAAATGACCTAATTGATCATCCAATGACACAAACACACCTATTGGATGCACAAGATTGGTTAAAAACCCTAATTGGACAAGAATATGCCTAGGGAGGACGAAAATGACCTAAATGTTAATCCAATGACACAAACACACCTATTGGATGCACAAGATTGGTTAAAAACAATAATTGGACAAGAATAAGCCTAGGGAGGACGAAAATGACCTAATTGATCATCCAATGACACAAACACACCTATTGGATGCACAAGATTGCTTAAAAACCCTAATTGGACAAGAATATGCCTAGGGAGGACGAATATGACCTAAATGTTAATCCAATAACACAAATGAACTTATTGGATGCACAAGATTGGTTAAAAACCCTAATTGGACAAGAATAAGCCTAGGGTGGACGAAAATGACCTAATTGATCATCCAATGACACAAACACACCTATTGGATGCACAAGATTGGTTAAAAACCCTAATTGGATAAGAATATGCCTAGGGAGGACGAAAATGACCTAATTGATCATCCAATGACACAAACAAACCTATTGGATGCACAAGATTGGTTAAAAACCCTAATTGGACAAGAATATGCCTAGGGAGGACGAAAATGACCTAAATTGATCATCCAATGACACAAACACACCTATTGGATGCACAAGATTGGTTAAAAACCCTAATTGGACAATAATATGCCTAGGGAGGACGAAAATGACCTAAATGTTAATCCAATGACACAAATGAACTTATTGGATGCTCAAGATTGGTTCAAAACCCTAATTGGACAAGAATAAGCCTAGGGAGGACGAAAACGACCTAATTGATGATCCAATGACACAAACACACCTATTGGATGCACAAGATTGGTTAAAAACCCTAATTGGACAAGAATAAGCCTAGGGAGGACGAAAATGACCTAATTGTTCATCCAATGACACAAACGAACTTATTGGATGCACAAGATTGGTTAAAAACCCTAATTGGACAAGAATAAGCCTAGGGAGGACGAAAATGACCTAATTGATCATCCAATGACACAAACACACCTATTGGATGCACAAGATTGGTTAAAAACCCTAATTGGACAAGAATATGCCTAGGGAGGACGAAAATGACCTAAATTGATCATCCAATGACACAAACACACCTATTGGATGCACAAGATTGGTTAAAAAACCTAATTGGACAAGAATATGCCTAGAGAGGACGAAAATGACCTAAATGTTAATCCAATGACACAAATGAACTTATTGGATGCACAAGATTGGTTAAAAACCCTAATTGGACAAGAATAAGCCTAGGGAGGATCAAAGTGACCTAATTGATCATCCAATGAGATAAACACACCTATTGGATGCACAAGATTGGTTAAAAACACTAATTGGACAAGAATATGCATAGGGAGGACGAAAATTACCTAAATGTGAATCCAATGAAACAAATGAACTTATTGGATGCACAAGATTGGTTAAAAACCTAATTGGACAAGAATAAGCCTAGGGAGAATGAAAATGACCTAAATGTTAATCCAATGACATAACTCAACTTATTGGATGCACAAGATTGGTTAAAAACCCTAATTGGACAAGAATAAGCCTAAAGAGGACGAAAATGACCTAATTGATCATCCAATGACACAAACACACCTATTGGATGCACAAGATTGGTTAAAAACCCTAATTGGACAAGAATATGCCTAGGGAGGACGAAAATGACCTAATTGATCATCCAATGACACAAACACACCTATTGGATGCACAAGATTGGTTAAAAACCCTAATTGGACAAGAATCTGCCTAGGGAGGACGAAAATGACCTAAATGCTAATCCAATGACACAACTCAACTTATTAGATGCACAAGATTGGTTAAAAACCCTAATTGGACAAGAATATGCCTAGGGAGGACGAAAATGACCTAATTGATCATCCAATGACACAACCACACCTATTGGATACACAAGATTGGTTAAAAACCCTAATTGGACAACAATATGCCGGGGGAGGACGAAAATGACCTAAATGTTAATCCAATGACACAAATGAACTTATTGGATGCACAAGATTGGTTAAAAACCCTAATTGGACAAGAATAAGCCTAGGGAGGACGGAAATGACCTAATTGATCATCCAATGACACAAACACACCTATTGGATGCACAAGATTGGTTAAAAACCCTTATTGGACAAGAATATGTCTAGGGAGGACGAAAATGACATAATTGATCATCCAATGACACAAACACACCTATTGGATGCACAAGATTGGTTAAAAACCCTAATTGGACAATAATATGCCTAGGGAGGATGAAAATGACCTAAATATTAATTCAATGACACAAACAAAGTTATTGGATGCACAAGATTGGTTAAAAACCCTAATTGGACAATATGCCTAGGGAGGACGAAAATGACCTAATTGATCATCCAATGACACTAATGAACTTATTGGATGCACAAGATTGGTTAAAAACCCTAATTGGACAAGAATAAGCCTAGGGAGGACGAAAATGACCTAATTGATCATCCAATGACACAAACACACCTATTGGATGCACAAGATTGGTTAAAAACCCTACCTGGACAAGAATATGCCTAGGGAGGACGAAAATGACCTAATTGATCATCCAATGACACAAACACACCTATTGGATGCACAAGATTGGTTAAAAACCCTAATTGGACAAGAATATGCCTAGGGAGGACGAATATGACCTAAATGTTAGTCCAATAACTCAAATGAACTTATTGGATGCACAAGATTGGTTAAAAACCCTAATTGGAAAAGAATAAGCCTTGGGAGAACAAAAATGACCAAAATGTTAATCCAATGACACAACTCAACTTATTGGATGCACAAGATTGGTTAAAAACCCTAATTGGACAAGAATAAGCCTAGGGAGGACGAAAATGACCTAATTGATCATCCAATGACACAAACACACCTATTGGATGCACAAGATTGGTTAAAAACCCTAATTGGACAAGAATATGCCTAGGGAGGACGAAAATGACCCAAATATTAATTCAATGACACAAACAAAGTTATTGGATGCACAAGATTGGTTAAAAACCCTAATTGGACAAGAATAAGCCTAGGGAGGACGAAAATGACCTAATTGATCATCCAATGACACAAACACACCTATTGGATGCACAAGATTGGTTAAAAACCCTAATTGGACAAGAATATGCCTAGGGAGGACGAAAATGACCTAATTGATCATCCAATGACACAAACACACCTATGGGATGCACAAGATTGGTTAAAAACCCTAATTGGACAAGAATATGCCTAGGGATGACGAATATGACCTAAATGTTAATCCAATAACACAAATGAACTTATTGGATGCACAAGATTGGTTAAAAACCCTAATTGGACAAGAATAAGCCTAGGGAGAACGAAAATGACGTAATTGATCATCCACTGACACAAACACACCTATTGGATGCACAAGATTCGTTAAAAACCCTAATTGGACAAGAATATGCCTAGGGAGGACGGATATGACCTAAATGTTAATCCAATGACAGAAATGAACTTATTGGATGCACAAGATTGGTTAGAAACCCTAATTGGACAAGAATAAGCCTAGGGAGGACGAAAATGACCTAATTGATCATCCAATGACACTAATGAACTTATTGGATGCACAAGATTGGTTAAAAACCCTAATTGGACAAGAATAAGCCTAGGGAGGACGAAAATGACCTAATTGATCATCCAATGACACAAACACACCTATTGGATGCACAAGATTGGTTAAAAACCCTAATTGGACAAGAATATGCATAGGGAGGATGAAAATGACCTAATTGATCATCCAGTGACACAAACACACCTATTGGATGCACAAGATTGGTTAAAAACCCTAATTGGACAAGAATATGCCTAGGGAGGACGAATATGACCTAAATGTTAATCCAATAACACAAATGAACTTATTGGATGCACAAGATTGGTTAAAAACCCTAATTGGACAAGAATAAGCCTAGGGAGAACGAAAATGACGTAATTGATCATCCACTGACACAAACACACCTATTGGATGCACAAGATTGGTTAAAAACCCTAATTGGACAACAATATGCCTAGGGAGGACGGATATGACCTAAATGTTAATCCAATGACACAAATGAACTTATTGGATGCACAAGATTGGTTAAAAACCCTAATTGGACAAGAATAAGCCTAGGGAGGACGAAAATGACCTAATTGATCATCGAATGACACTAATGAACTTATTATATGAACAAGATTGGTTAAAAACCCTAATTGGACAAGAATAAGCCTAGGGAGGACGAAAATGACCTAATTGATCATCCAATGACACAAACACACCTATTGGATGCACAAGATTGGTTAAAAACCCTAATTGGACAAGAATATGCCTAGGGAGGACGAAAATGACCTAATTGATCATCCAATGACACTAATGAACTTATTGGATGCACAAGATTGGTTAAAAACCATAATTGGACAAGAATAAGCCTAGGGAGGACGAAAATGACCTAATTGATCATCCAATGACACAAACACACCTATTGGATGCACAAGATTGGTTAAAAACCCTAATTGGACAAGAATATGCCTAGGGAGGAGGAAAATGACCTAAAAATTAATTCAATGACACAAACAAAGTTATTGGATGCACAAGATTGGTTAAAAACCCTAATTGGACAAGAATAAGCCTAGGGAGGACGAAAATGACCTAATTGATCATCCAATGACACAAACACACCTATTGGATGCACAAGATTGGTTAAAAACCCTTGTTGGACAAGAATATGCCTAGAGAGGACGAAAATGACCTAATTGATCATCCAATGACACAAATGAACTTATTGGATGCACAAGATTGGTTAAAAACCCTAATTGGACAAGAATAAGCCTAGGGAGGACGAAAATGACCTAATTGATCATCCAATGACACAAACACACCTATTGGATGCACAAGATTGGTTAAAAACCCTAATTAAACAAGAATATGCCTAGGGAGGACGAAAATGACCTAAATGTTAATCCAATGACTCAAATGAACTTATTGGATGCCCAAGATTGGTTAAAAACCCTAATTGGACAAGAATAAGCCTAGGGAGGACGAAAATGACCTAATTGATCATCCAATGACACAAACACACCTATTGGATGCACAAGATTGGTTAAAACCCCTAATTGGACAAGAATAAACCTAGGGAGGACGAAAATGACCTAATTGATCATCCAATGACACAAACACACCTATTGGATGCCCAAGTTTGGTTAAAAACCCTAATTGGACAAGAATATGCCTAGGGAGGACGAAAATGACCTAATTGATCACCCAACGACACAAACACTCCTATTGGATGCACAAGATTGGTTAAAAACCCTAATTGGACAAGAATAAGCCTAGGGAGGACGAAAATGACCTAATTGATCATCCAATGACACAAACACACCTATTGGATGCACAAGATTGGTTAAAAACCCTAATTGGACAAGAATAAGCCTAGGGAGGACGAAAATGACCTAATTGGTCATCCAATGACACAAACACACCTATTGGATGCACAAGATTGGTTAAAAACCCTAATTGGACAAGAATAAGCCTACGGAGGACGAACATGACCTCAATGTTAATCCAATGACACAACTCAACTTATTGGATGTACAAGATTGGTTAAAAACCCTAATTGGACAAGAATAAGTCTAGGGAGGACGAAAATGACCTAATTGATCATCCAATGACACAAACACACCTATTGGATGCACAAGATTGGTTAAAAACCCTAATTGGACAAGAATATGCCAAGGGAGGACGAAAATGACCTAATTGATCATCCATTGACACAAACACACCTATTGAATGCACAAGATTGGTTAAAAACCCTAATTGGACAAGAATATGCCTAGGGAGGACGAAAATGACCAAAATATTAATTCAATGACACAAACAAAGTTATTGGATGCACAAGATTGGTTAAAAACCCTAATTGGACAAGAATAAGCCTAGGGAGGACGAAAATGACCTAATTGATCATCCAATGACACAAACACACCTATTGGATGCACAAGATTGGTTAAAAACCCTAATTGGACAAGAATATGCCTAGGGAGGACGAAAATGACCTAAATATTAATTCAATGACACAAACAAAGTTATTGGATGCACAAGATTGATTAAAAACCCTAATTTGACAAGAATAAGTCTAGGTAGGACGAAAATGACCTAATTGATCATCCAATGACACAAACACACCTATTGGATGCACAAGATTGGTTAAAAACCCTAATTGGACATGAATAAGCCTAGGGACGACGAAAACGACCTAATTGATCATCCATTGACACAAACACACCTATTGGATGAACAAGATTGGTTAAAAACCCTAATTGGACAAGAATAAGCCTAGGGAGGACGAAAATGACCTAATTGATCATCCAATGACACAAACACACCTATTGGATGCACAAGATTGGTTAAAAACCCTAATTGGACAAGAATATGCCTAGGGAGGACGAAAATGACCTAAATATTAATTCAATGACACAAACAAAGTTATTGGATGCACAAGATTGGTTAAAAACCCTAATTGGACAAGAATAAGCCTAGGGAGGACGAAAATGACCTAATTGATCATCCAATGACACAAACACACCTATTGGATGCACAAGATTGGTTAAAAACCCTAATTGGACAAGAATATGCCTAGGGAGGACGAAAATGACCTAAATATTAATTCAATGACACAAACAAAGTTATTGGATGCACAAGATTGGTGAAAAACCCTAATTGGACAAGAATAAGCCTAGGGGGAACGAAAATGACCTAATTGATCATCCAATGACACAAACACACCTATTGGATGCACAAGATTGGTTAAAAACCCTAATTGGACAAGAATATGCCTAGGGAGGACGAAAATGACCTAAATATTAATTCAATGACACAAACAAAGTTATTGGATGCACAAGATTGGTTAAAAACCCTAATTGGACAAGAATAAGCCTAGGGAGGACGAAAATGACCTAATTGATCATCCAATGACACAAACACACCTATTGGATGCACAAGATTGGTTAAAAACCCTAATTGGACAAGAATATGCCTAATGAGGACGAAAATGACCTAAATATTAATTCAACGACACAAACAAAGTTATTGGATGCACAAGATTGGTTAAAAACCCTAATTGGACAAGAATAAGCCTAGGGAGGACGAAAATGACCTAATTGATCATCCAATGACACAAACACACCTATTGGATGCACAAGATTGGTTAAAAACCCTAATTGGACAAGAATATGCCTAGGGAGGACTAAAATGACCTAAATGTTAATCCAATGACACAAATGAACATATTGGATGCACAAGATTGGTTAAAAACCCTAATTGGACAAGAATAAGCCTAGGGAGGACGAAAATGACCTAATTGATCATCCAATGACACAAACACACCTATTGGATGCACAAGATTGGTTAAAAACCCTAATTGGACAAGAATAAGCCTAGGGAGGACGAAAATGACCTAAATGTTAATCCAATGACACAACTCAAGTTATTGGATGCACAAGATTGATTAAAAACCCTAATTGGACAAGAATAAGCCTAGGGAGGACGAAAATGACCTAATTGATAATCCAATGACACAAACACACCTATTGGATGCACAAGATTGGTTAAAAACCCTAATTGGACAAGAATATGCCTAGGGAGGACGAAAATGACCTAATTGATCATCCATTGCCACAAACACACCTATTGGATGCACAAGATTGGTTAAAAACCTTAATTCGACAAGAATATGCCTAGGGAGGACGAAAATGACCTAAACGTTAATCCAATGACACAAATGAACTTATTGGATGCACAAGATTGGTTAAAAACCCTAATTGGACAAGAATAAGCCTAGGAAGGACGAAAATAACCTAATTGATCATCCAATGACACAAACACACCTATTGGATTCACAAGATTGGTTAAAAACCCTAATTGGACAAGAATAAGCCTGGGGAGGACGAAAATGACCTAATTGATCATCCATTGCCACAAACACACCTATAGGATGCACAAGATTGGTTAAAAACCTTAATTGGACAAGAATATGCCTAGGGAGGACAAAAATGACCTAATTGATCATCCAATGACACAAACACACCTATTGGATGCACAAGATTGGGTAAAAACCCTAATTGGACAAGAATAAGCCTAGGGAGAACGAAAATGACCTAATTGATCATCGAATGACACAAACACACCTATTAGAAGCACAAGATTGGTTAAAAACCCTAATTGGACAAGAATAAGCCTAGGGAGGACGAAAATGACCTAATTGATCATCCAATGACACAAACACACCTATTGGATTCACAAGATTGGTTAAAAACCCTAATTGGACAAGAATATGCCTAGGGAGGACGAAAATGACCTAATTGATCATCCAATGACACAAACACACCTATTGGATGCACAAGATTGGTTAAAAATCCTAGTTGGACAAGAATATGCCTAGGGAGGACGAAAATGACCTAATTGATCTTCCAATGACACAAATGAACTTATTGGATGCACAAGATTGGTTAAAAACCCTAGTTTATGCCTAGGGAGGACGAAAATGACCTAATTGATCATCCAATGACACAAATGAACTTATTGGATGCACAAGATTTGTTAAAAACCCTAATTGGACAAGAATAAGCCTAGGGAGGACGAAAATGACCTAATTGATCATCCAATGACACAAACACACCTATTGGATGCACAAGATTGGTTAAAAACCCTAATTGGACAAGAATATGCCTAGGGAGGACGAAAGTGACCTAAATGTTAATCCAATGACACAAATGAACTTATTGGATGCACAAGATTGATTAAAAACCCTAATTGGACAAGAATAAGCCTAGGGAGGACGAAAATGACCTAATTGATCATCCAATGACACAAACACACCTATTGGATGCACAACATTGGTTAAAAACCCTAATTGGACAACAATATGCCTAGGGAGGAGGAAAATGACCTAAATATTAATTCAATGACACAAACAAAGTTATTGGATGCACAAGATTGGTTAGAAACCCAAATTGGACAAGAATAAGCCTAGGGAGGACGAAAATGACCTAATTGATCATCCAATGACACAAACACACCTATTGGAGGGACGAGATTGGCTAAAAACCCTAATTGGACAAGAATATGCCTAGGGAGGACGAAAGTGACCTAAATGTTAATCCAATGACACAAATGAACTTATTGGATGCACAAGATTGATTAAAAACCCTAATTGGACAAGAATAAGCCTAGGGAGGACGAAAATGACCTAATTGATCATCCAATGACACAAACACACCTATTGGATTCACAAGATTGGTTAAAAACCCTAATTGGACAAGAATATGCCTAGGGAGGACGAAAATAACCTAAATGTTAATCCAATGACACAAATGAACTTATTGGATGCACAAGATTGGTTAAAAACCCTAATTGGACAAGAATAAGCCTATGGAGGACGAAAATGACCTAATTGATCATCCAATGACACAAACACACCTATTGGATGCACAAGATTGGTTAAAAACCCTAATTGGACAAGAGTAAGCCTAGGGAGGATGAAAATAACCTAATTTATCATCCAATGACACAAACACACCTATTGGATGCACAAGATTGGTTAAAAACCCTAATTGGACAAGAATATGCCTAGGGATGACGAAAATGACCTAAATGTTAATCCAATGACACAAATGAACTTATTGGATGCACAAGATTGGTTAAAAACCCTAACTGGACAAGAATAATACTAGGGAGGACGAAAATGACCTAAATGTTAATCCAATGACACTACTCAACTTATTGGATGCACAAGATTGGTTAAAAACCCTAATTGGACAAGAATAAGCCTAGGGAGGACGAAAATGACCTAATTGATCATCCAATGACACAAACACACCTATTGGATGCACAAGATTGGTTAAAAACCCTAATTGGACAAGAATATGCCTAGGGAGGACGAAAATGACCTAATTGATCATCCAATGACACAAACACACCTATTGGATGCACAAGATTGGTTAAAAACCCTAATTGGACAATAATATGCCTAGGGAGGACGAAAATGACCTAAATATTAATTCAATGACACAAACAAAATTATTGGATGCACAAGATTGGTTAAAAACCCTAATTGGACAATAATATGCCTAGGGAGGAGGAAAATGACCTAATTGATCAACCAATGACACTAATGAACTTATTGGATGCACAAGATTGGTTAAAAACCCTAATTGGACAAGAATAAGCCTAGGGAGGACGAAAATGACCTAATTGATCATCCAATGACACAAACACACCTATTGGATGCACAAGATTGGTTAAAAACCCTAATTGGACAAGAATAAGCCTAGGGAGGACGAAAATGACCTAATTGTTCATCCAATGACACAAACACACCTATTGGATGCACAAAATTGGTTAAAAACCCTAATTGGACAAGAATAAGCCTAGGGAGGACGAAAATGACCTAATTGTTCATCCAATGACACAAACACACCTATTGGATGCACAAGATTGGTTAAAAACCCTAGTTGGACAAGAACATGCCTAGAGAGGACGAAAATGACCTAATTGATCATCCAATGACACTAATGAACTTATTGGATGCACAAGATTGGTTAAAAACCCTAATTGGACAAGAATAAGCCTAGGGAGGACGAAAATGACCTAATTGATCATCCAATGACACAAACACACCTATTGGATGCACAAGATTGGTTAAAAACCCTAATTGGACAAGAATATGCCTAGGGAGGACGAAAATGACCTAATTGATCATCCAATGACACAAACACACCTATTGGATGCACAAGATTGGTTAAAAACCCTAATTGGACTATAATATGCCTAGGGAGGACCAAAATGACCTAAATATTAATTCAATGACACAAACAAACTTATTGGATGCACAAGATTGGTTAAAAACCCTAATTAGACAATAATATGCCTAGGAAGGACGAAAATGACCTAATTGATCATCCAATGACACAAACACACCTATTGGATGCACAAGATTGGTTCAAAACCCTAGTTGGACAAGAACATGCCTAGGGAGGACGGAAATGACCTAGTTGATCATCCAATGACACTAATGAACTTATTGGATACACAAGATTGGTTAAAAACCCTAATTGGACAAGAATAAGCCTAGGGAGGACGAAAATGACCTAATTGATCATCCAATGACACAAACACACCTATTGGATGAACAAGATTGGTTAAAAACCCTAATTGGACAAGAATATCCCTAGGGAGGACGAAAATGACCTAATTGATCATCCAATGACACAAACACACCTATTGGAAGAACAAGATTGGTTAAAAACCCTAATTGGACAAGAATATGCCTAGGGAGGACGAATATGACCTAAATGTCAATCCAATAACACAAATGAACTTATTGGATGCACAAGATTGGTTAAAAACCCTAATTGGACAAGAATAAGCCTAGGGAGGACGAAAATGGCCTAATTGATCATCCAATGACACAAACACACCTATTGGATACACAAGATTGGTTAAAAACCCTAATTGGACAAGAATATGCCTAGGGAGGACGAAAATGACCTAAATGTTAATCCAATGACACAAATGAACTTATTGGATGCACAAGATTGGTTAAAAACCCTAATTGGACAAGAATAATCCTAGGGAGAACGAAAATGAGCTAGTTGATCATCCAATGACACAAACACACCTATTGGATGCACAAGATAGGTTAAAAACCCTAGTTCGACAAGAACATGCCTAGGGAGGACGAAATGACCTAATTGATCGTCCAATGACACTAATGAACTTGTTGGATGCACAAGATTAGTTAAAAACCCTAATTGGACAAGAATAAGCCTAGGGAGGACTAAAATGACCTAATTGATCATCCAATGACACAAACACACCTATTGGATGCACAAGATTGGTTAAAAACCCTAATTGGACAAGAATAAGCCTAGGGAGGACGAAAATGACCTAATTGATCATCCAATGACACAAACACACCTATTGGATGCACAAGATTGGTTAAAAACCCTAATTGGCCAAGAATATGCCTAGGGAGGACGAAAATGACCTAAATATTAATTCAATGACACAAAAAAACTTATTGGATGCACAAGATTGGTTAAAAACCCTAATTGGACAAGAATAAGCCTAGGGAGGTCGAAAATGACCTAATTGATCATCCAATGACACAAACACACCTATTGGATGCACAAGATTGGTTAAAAACCCTAATTGGACAAGAATAACCCTAGGGAGGCGAAAATGACCTAATTGATCATCCAATGACAGAAACACACCTATTGGATGCACAAGATTGGTTAAAAACCCTAATTGGACAAGAATATGCCTAGGGAGGACGAAAATGACCTAATTGATCATCCAATGACACAAACACACCTATTGGATGCACAAGATTGGTTAAAAACCCTAATTGGACAAGAATAAGCTTAGGGAGGACGAAAATGACCTAAATATTAATTCAATGACACAAATAAACTTATTGGATGCACAAGATAGGTTAAAAACCCTAATTGGACAAGAATAAGCCTAGGGAGGTCGAAAATGACCTAATTGATCATCCAATGACACAAACACACCTATTGGATGCACAAGATTGGATAAAAACCCTAATTGGACAAGAATAAGCTTAGGGAGGACGAAAATGACCAAAATATTAATTCAATGACACAAACAAACTTATTGGATGCACAAGATGGGTTAAAAACCCTAATTGGACATGAATAAGCCTAGGGAGGACGAAAATTACCTAATTGATCATCCAACGACACAAACACACCTATTGGATGCACAAGATTGGTTAAAAACCCTAATTGGACAAGAATATGCCTAGGGAGGACGAAAATGACCTAAATATTAATTCAATGACACAAACAAACTTATCGGATGCACAAGATTGGTTAGAAACCCTAATTGGACAAGAATAAGCCTAGGGAGAACGAAAATGACCTAAATGTTAATCCAATGACACAACTCAACTTATTGGATGCACAAGATTGGTTAAAAACCCTAATTGGACAAGAATAAGCCTAGGGAGGACGAAAATGACCTAATTGATCATCCAATGACACAAACACACCTATTGGATGCACAAAATTGGTTAAAAACTCTAGTTGGACAAGAACATGCCTAGGGAGGACGAAAATGACCTAATTGATCATCCAATGACACTAATGAACTTGTTGGATGCACAAGATTGGTTAAAAACCCTAATTGGACAAGAATAAGCCTAGGGAGGACGAAAATGACCTAATTGATCATCCAATGACACAAACACACCTATTGGATGCACAAGATTGGTTAAAAACCCTAATTGGTCCAGAATATGCCTAGGGAGGACGAAAATGACCTAATTGATCATCCAATGACACAAACACACCTATTGGATGCACAAGATTGGTTAAAAACCCTAATTGGACAAGAATATGCCTAGGGAGGACGAAAATGACCTAATTGATCATCCAATGACACAAACACACCTATTGTATGCACAAGATCGGTTAAAAACCCTAATTGGACAAGAATAAGCCTAGGGAGGACGAAAATGACCTAAATGTTAATCCAATGACACAACTCAACTTATTGGATGCACAAGATTGGTTAAAAACCCTAATTGGACAAGAATAAGCCTAGGGAGGACGAAAATGACCTAATTGATCATCCAATGACACAAACACACCTATTAGATGTACAAGATTGGTTAAAAACCCTAATTGGACAAGAATAAGCCTAGGGAGGACGAAAATGACCTAATTGATCATCCAATGACACAAACACACCTATTGGATTCACAAGATTGGTTAAAAACCCTAATTGGACAAGAATATGCCTAGGGAGGACGAAAATGACCTAATTGTTAAACCAATGACACAACTCAACTTATTGGATGCACAAGATTGGTTAAAAACCCTAATTGGACAAGAATAAGCTTAGGGAGGACGAAAATGACCTAATTGATCATCCAATGACACAAACACACCTATTGGATGCACAAGATTGGTTAAAAACCCTAACTGGACAAGAATATGCCTAGGGAGGACGAAAATGACCTAATTGATCACCCAATGACACAAACACACCTATTGGATGCACAAGATTGGTTAAAAACCCTAATTGGACAAGAATATGCCTAGGGAGGACGAATATGACCTAAATGTTAATCCAATAACACAAATGAACTTATTGGATGCACAAGATTGGTTAAAAACCCTAATTGGACAAGAATAAGCCTAGGGAGAACGAAAATGACCTAAATGTTAATCCAATAACACCACTCAACTTATTGAATGCACAAGATTGGTTAAAAACCCTAATTGGACAAGAATAAGCCTAGGGAGGACGAAAATGACCTAATTGATCATCCAATGACACAAACACACCTATTGGATGCACAAGATTGGTTAAAAACCCTAACTGGACAAGAATATGCCTAGGGAGGACGAAAATGACCTAATTGATCATCCAATGACACAAACACACCTATTGGATGCACAAAATTGGTTAAAAACCCTAGTTGGACAAGATCATGCCTAGGGAGGACGAAAATGACCTAATTGATCATCCAATGACACTAATGAACTTATTGGATGCACAAGATTGGTTTAAAAACCCTAATTGGACAAGAATAAGCCTAGGGAGAACGAAAATGACCTAAATGTTAATCCAATAACACAACTCAAATTATTGAATGCACAAGATTGGTTAAAAACCCTAGTTGGACAAGAATATGCCTAGGGAGGACGAAAATGACCTAATTGATCATCCAATGACACAAACACACCTATTGGATGCACAAGATTGGTTAAAAACCCTAGTTGGACAAGAATATGCCTAGGGAGGACGAAAATGACCTAATTGATCATCCAATGACACAAACACACCTATTGGATGCACAAGATTGAATAAAAACCCTAATTGGACAAGAATATGCCTAGGGAGGACGAAAATGACCTAAATATTAATTCAATGACACAAACAAACTTATTGGATGCACAAGATTGGTTAAAAACCCGAATTGGACAAGAATAAGCCTAGGGAGGACGAAAATGACCTAATTGATCATCCAATGACACAAACACACCTATTGGATGCACAAGATTGGTTAAAAACCCTAGTTGGACAAGAACATGCCTAGGGAGGACAAAAATAACCTAATTGATCATCCAATGACACTAATGAACTTATTGGATGCACAAGATTGGTTAAAACCCCTAATTGGACAAGAATAACCCTAGGGAGGACGAAAATGACCTAATTGATCATCCAATGACACAAACACACCTATTGGATGCACAAGATTGGTTAAAAACCCTAACTGGACAAGAATATGCCTAGGGAGGACGAAAATGACCTAATTGATCATCCAATGACACAAACACACCTATTGGATGCACAAGATTGGTTAAAAACCCTAATTGGACAAGAATATGCCTAGGGAGGACGAATATGACCTAAATGTTAATCCAATAACACAAATGAACTTATTGGATGCACAAGATTGGTTAAAAACCCTAATTGGACAAGAATAAACCTAGGGAGAACGAAAATGACCTAAATGTTAATCCAATAACACAACACAACTTATTGAATGCACAAGATTGGTTAAAAACCCTAGTTGGACAAGAATATGCCTAGGGAGGACGAAAATGACCTAATTGATCATCCAATGACACAAACACACCTATTGGATGCACAAGATTGGTTAAAAACCATAATTGGACAAGAATAAGCCTAGGGAGGACGAAAATGACCTAATTGATCATCCAATGACACAAACACACCTATTAGATGCACAAGATTGGTTAAAAACCCTAATTGGACAAGAATAAGCCTAGGAAGGACAAAAATGACCTAATTGATCATCCAATGGCACAAACACACCTATTGGATGCACAAGATTGGTTAAAAACCCTAATTAGACAAGAATAAGCCTAGGGAGGACGAAAATGACCTAATTGATCATCCAATGACACAAACACACCTATTGGAGGCACAAGATTGGTTAAAAACCCTATTTGGACAAGAATAAGCCTAGGGAGGACGAAAATGACCTAAATATTAATTCAATGACACAAACAAACTTATTGGATGCACAAGATTGGTTAAAAACCCTAATTGGACAAGAATATGCCTAGGGAGGACGAAAATGACCTAAATGTTAATCCAATGACACAAATGAACTTATTGGATGCACAAGATTGGTTAAAAACCCTAATTGGACAAGAATATAACTAGGGAGGACGAAAATGACCTAAATATTAATTCAATGACACAAACAAACTTATTGGATGCACAAGATTGGTTAAAAACCCTAATTGGACAAGAATAAGCCTAGGGAGGACGAAAATGACCTAATTGATCATCCAATGACACAAACACACCTATTGGATGCACAAGATTGGTTAAAAACCCTAATTGGACAAGAATATGCCTAGGGAGGACGAAAATGACCTAATTGATCATCCAATGACACAAATGAACTTATTTGATGCACAAGATTGGTCAAAAACCCTAATTGGACAAGAATAAGCCTATGGAGGACGAAAATGACCTAATTGATCATCCAATGACACAAACACACCTATTGGATGCACAAGATTGGTTAAAAACCCTAATTGGACAAGAATATGCCTAGGGAGGACGAAAATGACCTAATTGATCATCCAATGACACAAACACACCTATTGGATGCACAAGATTGGTTAAAACCCTAATTGGAAAAGAATAAGCCTAGGGAGGATGAAAATGACCTAATTGATCATCCAATGACACAAACACACCTATTGGATGCACAAGATTGGTTTAAAACCCTAATTGGACAAGAATATGCCTAGGGAGGACGAAAATGACCTAATTGATCATCCAATGACACAAACACACCTATTGGATGCACAAGATCGGTTAAAAACCCTAATGGGACAAGAATAAGCCTAGGGAGGACGAAAATGACCTAATTGATCATCCAATGACACAAACACACCTATTGGATGCACAAGATTGGTTAAAAACCCTAATTGGACAAGAATATGCCTAGGGAGGACGAAAATGACCTAATTGATCATCCAATGACACAAATGAACGTATTGGATGCACAAGATTAGTTAAAAAGCCTAATTGGACAAGAATATGCTTAGGGAGGACGAAAATAACCTAATTGATCATCCAATGACACAAACACACCTATTGGATGCACAAGATTGGTTAAAAACCCTAATTGGACAAGAATATGCCTAGGGAGGACGAAAATGACCTAATTGATCATCCAATGACACAAACACACCTATTGGATGCACAAGATTGGTTAAAAACCCTAATTGGACAAGAATATGCCTAGGGAGGACGAAAATGACCTAATTGATCTTCGAATGACACTAATGAACTTATTGGATGCACAAGATTAGTTAAAAACCCTAATTGGATAAGAATAAGCCTAGGGAGGACGAAAATGACCTAAATGTTAATCAAATGACACAACTCCACTTATTGGAAGCACAAGATTGGTTAAAAACCCTAATTGGATAAGAATAAGCCTAGGGAGGACGAAAATGACCTAATTGATCATCCAATGACACAAACACACCTATTGGATGCACAAGATTGGTTAAAAACCCTAATTGGACAAGAATATGCCTAGGGACGACGAAAATGACCTAAATATTAATTCAATGACACAAACAAACTTATTGGATGCACAAGATTGGTTAAAAACCCTAATTTGACAAGAATAAGCCTAGGGAGGTAGAAAATGACCTAATTGATCATCCAATGACACAAACACACCTATTGGATGCACAAGATTGGTTAAAAACCCTAATTGGACAAGAATATGCCTAGGGACGACGAAAATGACCTAAATATTAATTCAATGACACAAACAAACTTATTGGATGCACAAGATTGGTTAAAAACCCAAATTGGACAAGAATAAGCCTAGGGAGGTAGAAAATGACCTAATTGATCATCCAATGACACAAACACACCTATTGGATGCACAAGATTGGTTAAAAACCCTAGTTGGACAAGAACATGCCAAGGGAGGACGAAAATCACCTAATTGATCATCCAATGACACTAATGAACTTATTGGATGCACAAGATTGGTTAAAAACCCTAATTGGACAAGAATAAGCCTAGGGAGGACGAAAATGACCTAATTGATCATCCAATGACACAAACACACCTATTGGATTCACAAAATTGGTTAAAAAACCTAGTTGGACAAGAACATGCCTAGGGAGGACGAAAATGACCTAATTGATCATCCAATGACACTAATGAACTTATTGGATGCACAAGATTGGTTAAAAACCCTAATTGGACAAGAATAAGCCTAGGGAGGACGAAAATGACCTAATTGATCATCCAATGACACAAACACACCTATTGGATGCACAAGACTGGTTAAAAACCCTAGTTGGACAAGAACATGCCTAGGGAGGACGAAAATGACCTAATTGATCATCCAATGACACTAATGAACTTATTGGATGCACAAGATTGGTTAAAAACCCTAATTGGACAAGAATAAGCCTAGGGAGGACGAAAATGACCTAATTGATCATCCAATGACACAAACACACCTATTGGATGCACAAGATTGGTTAAAAACCCTAATTGAACAAGAATAAGCCTAGGGAGGACAAAAATGACCTAATTGATCATCTAAGGACACAAACACACCTATTGGATGCACAAGATTGGTTAAAAACCCTAATTGGACAAGAATAAGCCTAGGGAGGACGAAAATGACCTAATTGATCATCCAATGACACAAACACACCTATTGGATGCACAAGATTGGTTAAAAACCCTAATTGGACAAGAATATGCCTAGGGAGAACGAAAATGACCTAAATGTTAATCCAATGATACAAACACACCTATTGGATGCACAAGATTGGTTAAAAACCCTAGTTGGACAAGAACATGCCTAGGGAGGACGAAAATGACCTAATTGATCATCCAATGACACTAATGAACTTATTGGATGCACAAGATTGGTTAAAAACCCTAATTGGACAAGAATAAGCCTAGGGAGGACGAAAATGACCTAATTGATGATCCAATGACACAAACACACCTATTGGATGCACAAGATTGGTTAAAAACCCTAACTGGACAAGAATATGCCTAGGTACGACGAAAATGACCTAATTGATCATCCAATGACACAAACACACCTATTGGATGCAGAAGATTGGTTAAAAACCCTAATTGGACAAGAATATGCCTAGGGAGGACGAAAATGACCTAATTGATAATCCAATGACACAAACACACCTATTGGATGCACAAGATTGGTTAAAAACCCTAGTTGGACAAGAACATGCCTAGGGAGGACGAAAATGACCTAATTGATCATCCAATGACACTAATGAACTTATTGGATGCACAAGATTGGTTAAAAACCCTAATTGGACAACAGTAAGCCTAGGGTGGACGAAAATGACCTAATTGATCATCCAATGACACAACTCAACTTATTGGATGCACAAGATTGGTTAAAAACCCTAATTGGACAAGAATAAACCTAGGGAGGACGAGAATGACCTATCTGATCATCCAATGACACAAACACACCTATTGGATGCACAAGATTGGTTAAAAACCCTAGTTGGACAAGAACATGCCTAGGGAGGACGAAAATGACCTAATTGATCATCCAATGACACAAATGAACTTATTGGATGCACAAGATTGGTTAAAAACCCAAATTGGACAAGAATAATCCTAGGGAGGACGAAAATGACCTAATTGATCATCCAATGACACAAACACACCTATTGGATGCACAAGATTGGTTAAAAACCCTAATTGGACAAGAATATGCCTAGGGAGGACGAAAATGACCTAATTGATCATCCAATGACACAAACACACCTATTGGATGCACAAGATTGGTTAAAAACCCTAATTGGACAAGAATATGCCTAGGGAGGACGAATATGACCTAAATGTTAATCCAATAACACAAATGAACTTATTGGATGCACAAGATTGGTTAAAAACCCTAATTGGACAAGAATAAGCCTAGGGAGAACGAAATTGACCTAAATGTTAATCCAATGAAACAAATAAACTTATTGGATGCACAAGATTGGTTAAAAACCCTAATTGGACAAGAATAAGCCTAGGGAGGACGAAAATGACCTAATTGATCATCCAATGACACAAACACACCTATTGGATGCACAAGATTGGTTAAAAACCCTAGTTGGACAAGAACATGCATAGGGAGGACGAAAATGACCTTAGTGATCATCCAATGACACTAATGAACTTATTGGATGCACAAGATTGGTTAAAAACCCTAATTGGACAAGAATAAGCCTAGGGAGGACGAAAATGACCTAATTGATCATCCAATGACACAAACACACCTATTGGATGCACAAGATTGGTTAAAAACCCTAATTGGACAAGAATATGCCTAGGGAGGACGAAAATGACCTAATTGTCCATCCATTGCCACAAACACACCTATTGGATGCACAAGATTGGTTAAAAACCTTAATTCGACAAGAATATGCCTAGGGAGGACGAAAATGACCTAAATTGATCATCCAATGACACAAACACACCTATTGGATGCACAAGATTGGTTAAAAACCCTAATTGGAGAAGAATAAGCCTAGGGAGGACGAAAATGTTCTAATTGATCTTCCAATGACACAAACACACCTATTGGATGCACAAAATTGGTTAAAAACCCTAGTTGGACAAGAACATGCCTAGGGAGGGCGAAAATGACCTAATTGATCATCCAATGACACAAACACACCTATTGGATGCACCAGATTGGTTAAAAACCCTAATTAGACAAGAATATGCCTAGGGAACGACGAAAATGACCTAATTGATCATCCAGTGACACAAACACATCTATTGGATGCACAAGATTGGTTAAAAACCCTTACTGGACAAGAATATGCCTAGGGAGAACGATAATGACCTAATTGATCATCCAATGACACAAACACACCTATTGGATGCACAAGATTGGTTAAATACCCTAATTGGACAAGAATATGGCTAGGGAAGATGAATATGACCTAAATGTTAATCCAATAACACAAATGAACTTATTGGATGCACAAGATTGGTTACAAACCCTAATTGGACAAGACTAAGCCTAGGGAGAACGAAAATGACCTAAATGTTAATCCAATGACACAACTCAACTTATTGGATGCACAAGATTGGTTACAAACCCTAATTGGACAAAAATAAGCCTAGGGAGGACGAAAATGACCTAATTGATCATCCAATGACACAAACACACCTATTGGAAGCACAAGATGGGTTAAAAACCCTAGTTGGACAAGAATATGCCAAGGGAGGACGAAAATGACCTAATTGATCATCCAATGACACAAACACACCTATTGGATGCACAAAATTGGTTAAAAACCCTAGTTGGACAAGAACAAGCCTAGGGAGGACGAAAATGACCTAATTGATCATCCAATGACACAAACACACCTATTGGATGCACAAGATTGGTTAAAAACCCTAATTGGACAAGAATATGCCTAGGGAGGACGAAAATGACCTAAATGTTAATCCAATGACACAAATGAACTTATTGGATGCACAAGATTGGTTAAAAACCCTAACTGGACAAGAATAAGCCTAGGGAGGACGAAAATAACCTAATTGATCATCCAATGACACAAACACACCTATTGGATGCACAAGATTGGTTAAAAACCCTAATTGGACAAGAATATGCCTAGGGAGGACGAAAATGACCTAAATGTTAATCCAATGACACAAATGAACTTATTGGATGGACAAGATTGGTTAAAAACCCTAATTGGACAAGAATAAGCCTAGGGAGGACGAAAATAACCTAATTGATCATCCAATGACACAAACACACCTATTGGATGCACAAGATTGGTTAAAAACCCGAATTGGACAAGAATATGCCTAGGGAGGACGAAAATGACCTACATGTTAATCCAATGACACAAACTCAACTTATTGGATGCACAAGATTGGTTAAAAACCCTAATTGGACAAGAATAAGCCTAGGGAGGACGAAAATAACCTAATTGATCATCCAATGACACAAACACACCTATTGGATGCACAAGATTGGTTAAAAACCCTAATTGGACAAGAATATGCCTAGGGAGGACGAAAATGACCTAAATGTTAATCCAATGACACAAATGAACTTATTGGATGCACAAGATTGGTTAAAAACCCTAATTGGACAAGAATAGGCCTAGGGAGGACGAAAATGACCTAAATGCTAATCCAATGACACAACTCAACTTATTGGATACACATGATTGGTTAAAAACCCTAATTGGGCAAGAATAAGCCTAGGGAGGACGAAAATGTCCTAATTGATCATCCAATGACAGAAACACACCTATTGAATGCACAAGATTGTTTAAAAACCCTAATTGGACAAGAATAAGCCTAAGGAGGACGAAAATGACCTAATTGATCATCCAATGACACAAACACACCTATTGGATGCAAAAGATTGGTTAAAAACCCTAATTGGACAAGAATAAGCCTAGGGAGGACGAAAATGACCTAATTGATCATCCAATGACACAACCACACCTATTGGATGCACAAGATTGGTTAAAAACCCTAATTGGACAAGAATAAGCCTAGGGAGGACGAAAATGACCTAATTGATCATCCAATGACACAAACACACCTATTGGATGCACAAGATTGGTTAAAAACCCTAGTTGGACAATAATATGCCTAGGGAGGACGAAAATGACCTAATTGATCATCCAGTGACACAAATGAACTTATTGGATGCACAAGATTGGTTAAAAACCCTAGTTGCACAAGAATATGCCTAGGGAGGACGAAAATGACCTAATTGATCATCCAATGACACAAATGAACTTATTCGATGCACAAGATTTGTAAAAAACCCTAATTGGACAAGAATAAGCCTTGGGAGGACGAAAATGACCTAATTGATCATCCAATGACACAAACACACCTATTGGATGCACAAGATTGGTTAAAAACCCTAATTGGACAAGAATATGCCTAAGGAGGACGAAAATGACCTAAATGTTAATCCAATGACACAAATGAACTTATTGGAAGCACAAGATTGCTTAAAAACCCTAATTGGACAAGAATAAGCCTAGGGAGGACGAAAATGACCTAATTGATCATCCAATGACACAAACACACCTATTGGATGCACAAGATTGGTTAAAAACCCTAATTGGACAAGAATATGCCTAGGGAGGACGAAAATGACCTAAATGTTAATCCAATGACACAAATGAACTTATTGGAACCACAAGATTGCTTAAAAACCATAATTGGACAATAATAAGCCTAAGGAGGACGAAAATGACCTAATTGATCATCCAATGACACAAACACACCTATTGGATGCACAAGATTGTTTAAAAACCCTAATTGGACAAGAATATGCCTAGGGAGGACGAAAATGACCTAAATGTTAATCCAATGACACAACTCAACTTATTGGATGCACAAGATTGGTTAAAAACCCTAATTGGACAAGAATAAGCCTAGAGAGGACGAAAATGACCTAATTGATCATCCAATGACACAAACACACCTATTGGATGCACAAGATTGGTTAAAAACCATAATTGGACAAGAATAAGCCTAGGGAGGACGAAAATGACCTAATTGATCATCCAATGACACTAATAAACTTATTGGATGCACAAGATTGGTTAAAAACCCTAATTGGACAAGAATAAGCCTAGGGAGGACGAAAATGACCTAATTGATCATCCAATGATACAAACACACCTATTGGATGCACAAGATTGGTTAAAAACCCTTATTGGACAAGAATAAGCCTAGGGAGGACGAAAATGACCTAATTGATCATCCAATGACACAAACACACCTATTGGATGCACAAGATTGGTTAAAAACCCTAATTGGACAAGAATATGCCTAGGGAGGACGAAAATGACCTAAATGTTAATCCAATGACACAAATGAACTTATTGGATGCACAAGATTGGTTAAAAACCCTAATTGGACAAGAATATGTCTATGGAGGACGAAAATGACCTAATTGATCATCCAATGACACAAACACACCTATTGGATGCACAAGATTGGTTAAAAACCCTAATTGGACAAGAATAAGCCTAGGGAGGACGAAAATGACCTAATTGATCATCCAATGACACAAACACACCTATTGGATGCACAAGATTGGTTAAAAACCCTAATTGGACAAGAATATGCCTAGGGAGGACGAATATGACCTAAATGTTAATCCAATAACACAAATGAACTTATTGGATGCACAAGATTGGTTAAAAACCCTAATTAGACAAGAATAAGCCTAGGAAGAACGAAAATGACCTAATTGATCATCCATTGACACAAACACACCTATTGGATGCACAAGATTGGTTAAAAACCCTAATTGGACAAGAATATGCCTAGGGAGGACGGATATGACCTAAATGTTAATCCAATGACACAAACACACCTATTGGATGCACAAGATTGGTTAAAAACCCTAATTGGACAAGAATAAGCCTAGGGAGGACGAAAATGACCTAATTGATCATCCAATGACACAAACACACCTATTGGATGCACAAGATTGGTTAAAAACCCTAATTGGACAAGAATAAGCCTAGGGAGGACAATAATGACCTAATTGATCATCCAATGACACAAACACACCTATTGGATGCACAAGATAGGTTAAAAACCCTAATTGGACAAGAGTAAGCCTAGGGAGGACGAAAATGACCTAATTGATCATCCAATGACACAAACACACCTATTGGATGCACAAGATTGGTTTAAAACCCTAGTTGGACAAGAATATGCCTAGGGAGGACGAAAATGACTTAATTGATCATCCAATGACACAAATGAACTTATTGGATGCACAAGATTGGTTAAAAACCCTAATTGGACAAGAATAAGGCTAGGGAGGACGAAAATGACCTAATTGATCATCCAATGACACAAACACACCTATTGGATGCACAAGATTGGTTAAAAACCCTAATTGGACAAGAATAAGCCTAGGGAGGACGAAAGTGACCTAATTGATCATCTAATGAGACAAACACACCTATTGGAAGCACAAGATTGGTTAAAAACCCTAATTGGACAAGAATATGCCTAGGGAGGACGAAAATGACCTAAATGTTAATCCAATGACACAAATGAACTTATTGGATGCACAAGATTGGTTAAAAACCCTAATTGGACAAGAATAAGCATAGGGAGGACGAAAATGACCTAATTGATCATCCAATGACACAAACACACCTTTTGGATGCACAAGATTGGTTAAAAACCCTAATTGGACAAGAATATGCCTAGGGAGGACGAAAATGACCAAAATATTAATTCAATGACACAAACAAAGTTAATGGATGCACAAGATTGGTTAAAAACCCTAATTGGACAAGAATAAGCCTAGGGAGGACGAAAATGACCTAATTGATCATCCAATGACACAAACACATCTATTGGATCCACAAGATTGGTTAAAAACCCTAATTGGACAAGAATATGCCTAGGGAGGACGAACATGACCTAAATATTAATTCAATGACACAAACAAACTTATCGGATGCACAAGATTGGTTAAAAACCCTAATTGGACAAGAATAAGCATAGGGAGGACGAAAATGACCTAATTGATCATCCAATGACACAAACACACCTTTTGGATGCACAAGATTGGTTAAAAACCCTAATTGGACAAGAATATGCCTAGGGAGGACGAAAATGACCAAAATATTAATTCAATGACACAAACAAAGTTATTGGATGCACAAGATTGGTTAAAAACCCTAATTGGACAAGAATAAGCCTAGGGAGGACGAAAATGACCTAATTGATCATCCAATGACACAAACACATCTATTGGATCCACAAGATTGGTTAAAAACCCTAATTGGACAAGAATATGCCTAAGGAGGACGAACATGACCTAAATATTAATTCAATGACACAAACAAACTTATCGGATGCACAAGATTGGTTAAAAACCCTAATTGGACAAGAATAAGCCTAGGGAGGACGAAAACGACCTAATTGATCATCCAATGACACAAACACACCTATTGGATGCACAAGATTGGTTAAAAACCCTAATTGGACAAGAATATGCCTAGGGAGGACGAAAATGACCAAAATATTAATTCAATGACACAAACAAAGTTATTGGATGCACAAGATTGGTTAAAAACCCTAATTGGACAAGAATAAGCGAAGGGAGGACGAAAATGACCTAATTGATCATCCAATGACACAAACACATCTATTGGATCCACAAGATTGGTTAAAAACCCTAATTGGACAAGAATATGCCTAGGGAGGACGAACATGACCTAAATATTAATTCAATGACACAAACAAACTTATCGGATGCACAAGATTGGTTAAAAACCCTAATTGGACAAGAATATGCCTAGGGAGGACGAAAATGACCTAAATGCTAATCCAATGACACAACTCAAATTATTGGATGCACAAGATTGGTTAAAAACCCTAATTGGGTAAGAATAAGCCTAGGGAGGACTAAAATGACCTATTTGATCATCCAATGACACAAACACACCTATTGGATGCACAAGATTGGTTAAAAACCCTAATTGGACAAGAATAAGCCTAGGGAGGACGAAAATGACCTAATTGATCATCCAATGACACAAACACACCTATTGGATGCACAAGATTGGTTAAAAACCCTAATTGGACAAGAATAAGCCTGGGGAGGACGAAAAGGACCTAATTGATCATCCAATGACACAAACACACCTATTGGATGCACAAGATTGGTTAAAAACCCTAATTGGACAAGAATAAGCCTAGGGAGGATAAAAATGACCTAATTGATCATCCAATGACACAAACACACCTATTGGATGCACAAGATTGGTTAAAAACCCTAATTGGACAAGAATAAGCCTATGGAGGACGAAAATGACCTAATTGATCATCCAATGACACAAACACACCTATTGGATGCACAATATTGGTGAAAAACCCTAAATGGACAAGAATAAGTCTAGGGAGGACGAAAATGACCTAATTGATCATCCATTGCCACAAACACACCTATTGGATGCACAAGATTGGTTAAAAACCCTAATTGGACAAGAATATGGCTAGGGAGGACGAAAACGACCTAATTGGTCATCCAATGACACAAACACACCTATTGGATGCACAAGATTGGTTAAAAACCCTAATTGGACAAGAATAAGCCTAGGGAGGACGAAAATAACCTAATTGATCATCCAATGACACAAACACACCTATTGGATGCACAAGATTGGTTAAAAACCCTAATTGGACAAGAATATGCCTAGGGAGGACGAAAATGACCTAAATGTTAATCCAATGACACAAATGAACTTATTGGATGCACAAGATTGGTTAAAAACCCTAATTGGACAAGAATAAGCCTAGGGAGGACAAAAATGACCTAAATGTTAATCCAATGACACAACTCAACTTATTGGATGCACAAGATTGGTTAATAACCCTAATTGGACAAGAATAAGCCTATGGAGGACGAATATGACCTAATTGATCATCCAATGACACAAACACACCTATTGGATGCACAAGATTCGTTAAAAACCCTAATTGGACAAGAATAAGCTTAGGGAGGACGAAAATGACCAAAATGTTAATCCAATGACACAACTCAACTAATTGGATGCACAAGATTGGTTAAAAACCCTAATTGGACAAGAATAAGCCTATGGAGGACGAAAATGACCTAATTGATCATCCAATGACACAAACACACCTATTGGATGCACAAGATTCGTTAAAAACCCTAATTGGACAAGAATATGCCTAGGGAGGACGAAAATGACCTAAATATTTATTCAATGACACAAACAAATTTATCGAATGCACAAGATTGGTTAAAAACCCTAATTGGACAAGAATAAGCCTAGGGAGGACGAAAATTACCTAATTGATCATCCAATGACACAAACACACCTATTAGATGCACAAGATTGGTTAAAACCCTAATTGGACAAGAATAAGCCTAGGGAGGACGAAAATGACCTAATTGATCATCCAATGACACAAACTCACCTATTGGATGCACAAGATTGGTCTAAAACTCTAATTGGACAAGAATATGCCTAGGGAGGATGAAAATGACCTAAATGTTAATCCAATGACACAAATGAACTTATTGGATGCACAAGATTGGTTAAAAACCTTAATTGGACAAGAATATGCCTAGGGAGGACGAAAATGACCTAAATATTAATTCAATGACACAAAAAAAGTTATTGGATGCACAAGATTGGTTAAAAACCTTAATTGGACAATAATAAGCCTAGGGAGGACATAAATGACCTAATTGATCATCCAGTTACACAAACACACCTATTGGATGCACAAGATTGGTTAAAAACCCTAATTGGACAAGAATAAGCCTAGGGAGGACGAAAATGACCTAATTGATCATCCAATGACACAAACACACCTATTGGATGCACAAGATTGGTTAAAAACCCTAATTGGACAAGAATATGCCTAGGGAGGACGAAAATGACCTAAATATTAATTCAATGACACAAACAAACTTATTGGATGCACAAGATTGGTTAAAAACCCTAATTGGACCAGAATAAGCCTAGGGAGGACGAAAATTACCTAATTGATCATCCAATGACACAAACACACCTATTGGATGCACAAGATTGGTTAAAAACCCTAATTGGACAAGAATATGCCTAGGGAGGACAAAAATGACCTAAATATTAATTCAATGACACAAACAAAGTTATTGGATGCACAAGATTGGTTAAAAATCCTAATTGGACAAGAATAAGCCTAGGGAGGACGAAAATTACCTAATTGATCATCCAATGACACAAACACACCTATTGGATGCACAAGATTGGTTAAAAACCCTAATTGGACAAGAATATGCCTAGGGAGGACGAAAATGACCTAAATATTAATTCAATGACACAAACAAACTTATTGGATGCACAAGATTGGTTAAAAACCCTAATTGGACAAGAATAAGCCGAGGGAGGACGAAAATGACCTAATTGATCATCCAATGACACAAACACACCTATTGGATGCACAAGATTGGTTAAAAACCATAATTGGACAAGAATAAGCCTAGGGAGGACGAAAATGACCTAATTGATCATCCAATGACACAAACACACCTATTGGATGCACAAGATTGGTTAAAAACCCTAATTGGACAAGAATATGCCTAGGGAGGACGAAAATGTCCTAAATATTAATTCAATGAAACAAACAAACTTATTGGATGCACAAGATTGGTTAAAAACCCTAATTGGACAAGAATAAGCCTAGGGAGGACGAAAATGACCTAATTGATCATCCAATGACACAAACACACCTATTGGATGCACAAGATTTGTTTAAAACCCTAGTTGGACAAGAACATGCCTAGGGAGGACGAAAATGACCTAATTGATCATCCAATGACACTAATGAACTTATTGGATGCACAAGATTGGTTAAAAACCCTAATTGGACAAGAATAAGCCTAGGGAGGACGAAAATGACCTAATTGATCATCCAATGACACAAACACACCTATTGGATGCACAAGATTGGTTAAAAACCATAACTGGACAAGAATATGCCTAGGGAGGACGAAAATGACCTAATTGATCATCCAATGACACTAATGAACTTATTGGATGCACAAGATTGGTTAAAAACCCTAATTGGACAAGAATAAGCCTAGGGAGGACGAAAATGACCTAATTGATCATCCAATGACACAAACACACCTATTGGAT
Organism: Cicer pinnatifidum; assembly: GCA_037974775.1. Lineage (NCBI taxonomy): Eukaryota > Viridiplantae > Streptophyta > Magnoliopsida > Fabales > Fabaceae > Cicer > Cicer pinnatifidum. The sequence goes on along the minus strand of JBBPBR010001142.1, from coordinate 13,747 downwards.
GCACAAGATTGGTTAAAAACCCTAATTGGACAAGAATATGCCTAGGGAGGACGAAAATGACCTAATTGATCATCCAATTACACAAACACACCTATTGGATACACAAGATTGGTTAAAAACCCTAATTGGACAAGAATATGCCTAGGGAGGACGAATATGACCTAAATGTTAATCCAATAACACAAATGAACTTATTGGATGCACAAGGTTGGTTAAAAACCCTAATTGGACAAGAATAAGCCTAGGGAGGACAAAAATGACCTAATTGATCATCCAATGACACAAACACACCTATTGGATGCACAAGATTGGTTAAAAACCATAATTGGACAAGAATATGCCTAGCGAGGACGAAAATGACCTAAATATTAATTCAATGACACAAACAAACTTATTGGATGCACAAGATTGGTTAAAAACCCTAATTGGACAAGAATAAGCCTAGGGAGGACGAAAATGACCTAATTGATCATCCAATGACACAAACACACCTATTGGATGCACAAGATTGGTTAAAAACCCTAATTGGACAAGAATATGCCTAGGGAGGACGGATATGACCAAAATGTTAATCCAATGACACAAATGAACTTATTGGATGCAGAAGATTGGTTAAAAACCCTAATTGGACAAGAATATGCCTAGGGAGGACGAAAATGACCTAATTGATCATCCAATAACACAAATGAACTTATTGGATGCACAAGATTGGTTAAAAACCCTAATTGGACAAGAATAAGCCTAGGGAGGACGAAAATTACCTAATTGATCATCCAATGACACAAACACACCTATTGGATGCACAAGATTGGTTAAAAACCCTAATTGGACAAGAATAAGCCTAGGGAGGACGAAAATGACCTGATTGATCATCCAATGACACAAACACACCTATTGGATGCACAAGATTGGTTAAAAACCCTAATTGGACAAGAATATGCCTAGGGAGGACGAAAATGACCTAATTGATCATCCATTGCCACAAACACACCTATTGGATGCACAAGATTGGTTAAAAACCCTAATTGGACAAGAATATGCCTAGGGAGGACGAAAATGACCTAAATGCTAATCCAATGACACAACTCAAATTATTGGATGCACAAGATTGGTTAAAAACCCTAATTGGGTAAGAATAAGCCTAGGGAGGACTAAAATGACCTATTTGATCATCCAATGACACAAACACACCTATTGGATGCACAAGATTGGTTAAAAACCCTAATTGGACAAGAATAAGCCTGGGGAGGACGAAAATGACCTAATTGATCATCCATTGCCACAAACACACCTATAGGATGCACAAGATTGGTTAAAAACCCTAATTGGACAAGAATATGCCTAGGGAGGACAAAAATGACCTAATTGATCATCCAATGACACAAACACACCTATTGGATGCACAAGATTGGGTAAAAACCCTAATTGGACAAGAATAAGCCTAGGGAGAACGAAAATGACCTAATTGATCATCCAATGACACAAACACACCTATTAGAAGCACAAGATTGGTTAAAAACCCTAATTGGACAAGAATATGCCTAGGGAGGACAAAAATGAGCTAAACGTTAATCCAATGACACAAATGAACTTATTGGATGCACAAGATTGGTTAAAAACCCTAATTGGACAAGAATAAGCCTAGGAAGGACGAAAATAACCTAATTGGTCATCCAATGACACAAACACACCTATTGGATTCACAAGATTGGTTAAAAACCCTAATTGGACAAGAATATGCCTAGGGAGGACGAAAATGACCAAAATATTAATTCAATGACACAAACAAAGTTATTGGATGCACAAGATTGGTTAAAAACCCTAATTGGACAAGAATAAGCCTAGGGAGGACGAAAATGACCTAATTGATCATCCAATGACACAAACACACCTATTGGAGGCACAAGATTGGTTAAAAACCCTAATTGGACAAGAATATGCCTAGGGAGGACGAAAATGACCTAAATGCAAATCCAATGACACAACTCAAATTATTGGATGCACAAGATTGGTTAAAAACCCTAATTGGGCAAGAATAAGCCTAGGGAGGACTAAAATGACCTATTTGATCATCCAATGACACAAAAACACCTATTGGATGCACAAGATTGGTTAAAAACCCTAATTGGACAAGAATAAGCCTGGGGAGGACGAAAATGACCTAATTGATCATCCATTGCCACAAACACACCTATAGGATGCACAAGATTGGTTAAAAACCCTAATTGGACAAGAATATGCCTAGGGAGGACAAAAATGACCTAATTGATCATCCAATGACACAAACACACCTATTGGATGCACAAGATTGGGTAAAAACCCTAATTGGACAAGAATAAGCCTAGGGAGAACGAAAATGACCTAATTGATCATCGAATGACACAAACACACCTATTAGAAGCACAAGATTGGTTAAAAACCCTAATTGGACAAGAATAAGCCTAGGGAGGACGAAAATGACCTAATTGATCATCCAATGACACAAACACACCTATTGGATTCACAAGATTGGTTAAAAACCCTAATTGGACAAGAATATGCCTAGGGAGGACGAAAATGACCTAATTGATCATCCAATGACACAAACACACCTATTGGATGCACAAGATTGGTTAAAAATCCTAGTTGGACAAGAATATGCCTAGGGAGGACGAAAATGACCTAATTGATCTTCCAATGACACAAATGAACTTATTGGATGCACAAGATTGGTTAAAAACCCTAGTTTATGCCTAGGGAGGACGAAAATGACCTAATTGATCATCCAATGACACAAATGAACTTATTGGATGCACAAGATTTGTTAAAAACCCTAATTGGACAAGAATAAGCCTAGGGAGGACGAAAATGACCTAATTGATCATCCAATGACACAAACACACCTATTGGATGCACAAGATTGGTTAAAAACCCTAATTGGACAAGAATATGCCTAGGGAGGACGAAAGTGACCTAAATGTTAATCCAATGACACAAATGAACTTATTGGATGCACAAGATTGATTAAAAACCCTAATTGGACAAGAATAAGCCTAGGGAGGACGAAAATGACCTAATTGATCATCCAATGACACAAACACACCTATTGGATGCACAACATTGGTTAAAAACCCTAATTGGACAACAATATGCCTAGGGAGGAGGAAAATGACCTAAATATTAATTCAATGACACAAACAAAGTTATTGGATGCACAAGATTGGTTAGAAACCCAAATTGGACAAGAATAAGCCTAGGGAGGACGAAAATGACCTAATTGATCATCCAATGACACAAACACACCTATTGGAGGGACGAGATTGGCTAAAAACCCTAATTGGACAAGAATATGCCTAGGGAGGACGAAAATGACCTAAATATTAATTCAATGACACAAACAAACTTATTGGATGCACAAGATTGGTTAAAAACCCTAATTGGACAAGAATAAGCCTAGGGAAGACGAAAATGACCTAATTGATCATCCAATGACACAAACACACCTATTGGATGCACAAGATTGGTTAAAAATCCTAGTTGGACAAGAACATGCCTAGGGAGGACGAAAATGACCTAATTGATCATCCAATGACACTAATGAACTTATTGGATGCACAAGATTGGTTAAAAACCCTAATTGGACAAGAATAAGCCTAGGGAGGACGAAAATGACCTAATTGATCATCCAATGACACAAACACACCTATTGGATGCACAAGATTGGTTAAAAACCCTAACTAGACAAGAATATGCCTAGGGATGGCGAAAATGACCTAATTGATCATCCAATGACACAAACACACCTATTGGATGCACAAGATTGGTTAAAAACCCTAATTGGACAAGAATATGCCTAGGGAGGACGAATATGACCTAAATGTTAATCCAATAACACAAATGAACTTATTGGATGCACAAGATTGGTTAAAAACCCTAATTGGACAATAATAAGCCTAGGGAGAACGAAAATGACCTAAATGTTAATCCAATGACACAACTCAACTTATTGGATGCACAAGATGGGTTAAAAACCCTAATTGGACAAGAATAAGCCTAGGGAGGACGAAAATGACCTAATTGATCATCCAATGACACAAACACACCTATTGGATGCACAAGATTGGTTAAAAACCCTAATTGGACAAGAATATGCCTAGGGAGGACGAAAATGACCTAAATGTTAATCCAATGACACAAATGAACTTATTGGATATACAAGATTGGTTAAAAACCCTAACTGGACAAGAATAAGCCTAGGGAGGACGAAAATGACCTAATTGATCATCCAATGACACAAACACACCTATTGGATGCACAAGATTGGTTAAAAACCCTAATTGGACAAGAATATGCCTAGGGAGGACGAAAATGACCTAAATATTAATTCAATGACACAAACAAACTTATTGGATGCACAAGATTGGTTAAAAACCCTAATTGGACAAGAATAAGCCTAGGGAGGAAGAAAATGACCTAATTGATTATCCAATGACACAAACACACCTATTGGAAGCACAAGATTGGTTAAAAACCCTAATTGGACAAGAATATGCCTAGGGAGGACGAAAATGACCTAAATGTTAATCCAATGACACAAATGAACTTATTGGATGCACAAGATTGGTTAAAAACCCTAATTGGACAAGAATAAGCCTAGGGAGGACGAAAAATGACCTAATTGATCATCCAATGACACAAATGAACATATTGGATACACAAGATTGGTTAAAAACCCTAATTGGACAAGAATAAGCCTAGGGAGGACGAAAATGACCTAATTGATCTTCCAATGACACAAACACACCTATTGGATGCACAAGATTGGTTAAAAACCCTAATTGGACAAGAATATGCCTAGGGAGGACGAAAATGACCTAAATGTTAATCCAATGACACAAATGAACTTATTGGATGCACAAGATTGGTTAAAAACCCTAATTGGACAAGAATAAGCCTATGGAGAACGAAAATGACCTAATTGATCATCCAATGACACAAACACACCTATTGGATGCACAAGATTGGTTAAAAACCCTAATTGGACAAGAATAAGCCTAGGGAGAACGAAAATGACCTAAATGTTAATCCAATGACACAACTCAAGTTATTGGATGCACAAGATTGGTTAAAAACCCTAATTGGACAAGAATAAGCCTAGGGAGGACGAAAATGACCTAATTGATCATCCAATGACACAAACACACCTATTGGAGGCACAAGATTGGTTAAAAACCCTAATTGGACAAGAATATGCCTAGGGAGGACGAAAATGACCTAAATGCTAATCCAATGACACAACTCAAATTATTGGATGCACAAGATTGGTTAAAAACCCTAATTGGGCAAGAATAAGCCTAGGGAGGACTAAAATGACCTATTTGATCATCCAATGACACAAACACACCTATTGGATGCACAAGATTGGTTAAAAACCCTAATTGGACAAGAATATGCCTAGGGAGGACGAAAATGACCAAAATATTAATTCAATGACACAAACAAAGTTATTGGATGCACAAGATTGCTTAAAAACCCTAATTGGACAAGAATAAGCCTAGGGAGGACGAAAATGACCTAATTGATCATCCAATGACACAAACACACCTATTGGAGGCACAAGATTGGTTAAAAACCCTAATTGGACAAGAATATGCCTAGGGAGGACGAAAATGACCTAAATGCTAATCCAATGACACAACTCAAATTATTGGATGCACAAGATTGGTTAAAAACCCTAATTGGGCAAGAATAAGCCTAGGGAGGACTAAAATGACCTATTTGATCATCCAATGACACAAACACACCTATTGGATGCACAAGATTGGTTAAAAACCCTAATTGGACAAGAATAAGCCTGGGGAGGACGAAAATGACCTAATTGATCATCCATTGCCACAAACACACCTATAGGATGCACAAGATTGGTTAAAAACCCTAATTGGACAAGAATATGCCTAGGGAGGACAAAAATGACCTAATTGATCATCCAATGACACAAACACACCTATTGGATGCACAAGATTGGGTAAAAACCCTAATTGGACAAGAATAAGCCTAGGGAGAACGAAAATGACCTAATTGATCATCCAATGACACAAACACACCTATTGGAAGCACAAGATTGGTTAAAAACCCTAATTGGACAAGAATATGCATAGGGAGGACGCAAATGACCTAAACGTTAATCCAATGACACAAATGAACTTATTGGATGCACAAGATTGGTTAAAAACCCTAATTGGACAAGAATAAGCCTAGGAAGGACGAAAATAACCTAATTGATCATCCAATGACACAAACACACCTATTGGATTCACAAGATTGGTTAAAAACCCTAATTGGACAAGAATATGCCTAGGGAGGACGAAAATGACCTAATTGATCATCCAATGACAAAAATGAACTTATTGGATTCACAAGATTTGTTAAAAACATTAATTGGACAAGAATAAGCCTAGGGAGGACGAAAATGACCTAATTGATCATCCAATGACACAAACACACCTATTGGATGCACAAGATTGGTTAAAAACCCTAATTGGACAAGAATATGCATAGGGAGGACGAAAATGACCTAAATTGATCATCCAATGACACAAACACACCTATTGGATGCACAAGATTGGTTAAAAACCCTAATTGGACAGAAATATACCTAGAGAGGACGAAAATGACCTAAATGTTAATCCAATGACACAAATGAACTTATTGGATGCACAAGATTGGTTAAAAACCCTAATTGGACAAGAATAAGCCTAGGGAGGATCAAAGTGACCTAATTGATCTTCCAATGAGATAAACACACCTATTGGATGCACAAGATTGGTTAAAAACACTAATTGGACAAGAATATGCATAGGGAGGACGAAAATGACCTAAATGTGAATCCAATGAAACAAATGAACTTATTGGATGCACAAGATTGGTTAAAAACCTAATTGGACAAGAATAAGCCTGGGGAGAATGAAAATGACCTAAATGTTAATCCAATGACATAACTCAACTTATTGGATGCACAAGATTGGTTAAAAACCCTAATTGGACAAGAATAAGCCTAAAGAGGACGAAAATGACCTAATTGATCATCCAATGACACAAACACACCTATTGGATGCACAAGATTGGTTAAAAACCCTAATTGGACAAGAATATGCCTAGGGAGGACGAAAATGACCTAATTGATCATCCAATGACACAAGCACACCTATTGGATGCACAAGACTGGTTAAAAACCCTAATTGGACAAGAATATGCCTAGGGAGGACGAAAATGACCAAAATATTAATTCAATGACACAAACAAAGTTATTGGATGCACAAGATTGGTTAAAAACCCTAATTGGACAAGAATAAGCCTAGGGAGGACGAAAATGACCTAATTGATCATCCAATGACACAAACACACCTATTGGATGCACAAGATTGGTTAAAAACCCTAATTGGACAAGAATAAGCCTAGGGAGGACAACAATGACCTAATTGATCATCCAATGACACAAACACACCTATTGGATGCACAAGAATGGTTAAAAACCCTAATTGGACAAGAATAAGCCTAGGGAGGACGAAAATGACCTAATTGATCATCCAATGACACAAACACACCTATTGGATGCACAAGATTGGTTAAAAACCCTAATTGGACAAGAATAAGCCTAGGGAGGACGAAAATGACCTAATTGATCATCCAATGACACAAACACACCTATTGGATGCACAAGATTGGTTAAAAACCCTAATTGGACAAGAATATGCCTAGGGAGGACGAAAATGACCTAAATGTTAATCCAATGACACAACTCAACCTATTGGATGCACAAGATTGGTTAAAAACCCTAATTGGACAAGAATAAGCCTAGGGAGGACGATAAATGACCTAATTGATCATCCAATGACACAAACACACCTATTGGATGCACAAGATTGGTTAAAAACCCTAATTGGACAAGAATAAGCCTAGGGAGGACGAAAATGACCTAATTGATCATCCAATGACACAAACACACCTATTGGATGCACAAGATTGGTTAAAAACCCTAATTGGACAAGAATAAGCCTAGGGAGGACGAAAATGACCTAATTGATCATCAAATGACACAAACACACCTATTGGATGCACAAGATTCTTTAAAACCCTAATTGGACAAGAATAAGCCTAGGGAGGACGAAAATGACCTAATTGATCATCCAATGACACAAACACACCTATTGGATGCACAAGATTGGTTAAAAACCCTAATTGGACAAGAATATGCCTAGGGAGGACGAAAATGACCTAAATATTAATTCAATGACACAAACAAAGTTATTGGATGCACAAGATTGGATAAAAACCCTAATTGGACAAGAATAAGCCTAGGGAGGACGAAAATGACCTAATTGATCATCCAATGACACAAACACACCTATTGGATGCACAAGATTGGTTAAAAACCCTAATTGGACAAGAATATGCCTAGGGAGGACGAAAATGACCTAATTGATCATCCAATGACACAAACACACCTATTGGATGGACAAGATTGGTTAAAAACCCTAATTGGACAAGAATAATCCTAGGGAGGACGAAAATGACCTAATTGATCATCCAATGACACAAACACACCTATTGGATGCACAAGATTGCTTAAAAACCCTAATTGGACAAGAATATGCCTAGGGAGGATAGATATGACCTAAATGTTAATCCAATGACACAAATGAACTTATTGGATGCACAAGATTGGTTAAAAACCCTAATTGGACAAGAATAAGCCTAGGGAGGACGAAAATGACCTAATTGATCATCCAATGACACAAACACACCTATTGGATGCACAAGATTGGTTAAAAACCCTAATTGGACAAGAATATGCCTAGGGAGGACGAAAATGACCTAAATATTAACTCAATGACACAAACAAAGTTATTGGATGAACAAGATTGGTTAAAAACCCTAATTGGACAAGAATAAGCCTAGGGAGGATGAAAATGACCTAATTGATCATCCAATGACACAAGCACACCTATTGGATGCACAAGATTGGTTAAAAACCCTAATTGGACAAGAATATGCCTAGGGAGGACGAAAATGACCTAAATATTAATTCAATGACACAAACACACCTATTGGATGCACAAGATTGGTTAAAAACCCTAATTGGACAAGAATATGCCTCGGGAGGACGAATATGACCTAAATGTTAATCCAATAACACAAATGAACTTATTGGATGCACAAGATTGGTTAAAAACCCTAATTGGACAAGAATATGCCTAGGGAGGACTGATATGACCTAAATGTTAATCCAATGACACAAATGAACTTATTGGATGCACAAGATTGGTTAAAAACCCTAATTGGACAAGAATAAGCCTAGGGAGGACGAAAATGACCTAATTGATCATCCAATGACACAAACACACCTATTGGATGCACAAGATTGGTTAAAAACCCTAATTGGACAAGAATATGCCAAGGGAGGACGAAAATGACCTAAATATTAATTCAATGACACAAACAAAGTTATTGGATGAACAAGATTAGTTAAAAACCCTAATTGGACAAGAATAAGCCTAGGGAGGACGAAAATGACCTAATTGATCATCCAATGACACAAACACACCTATTGGATGCACAAGATTGGTTAAAAACCCTAATTGGACAAGAATATGCCTAGGGAGGACGAATATGACCTAAATATTAATTCAATGACACAAGCAAAGTTATTGGATGCACAAGATTGGTTAAAAACCCTAATTTGACAAGAATAAGTCTAGGGAGGACGAAAATGACCTAATTGATCATCCAATGACACAAACACACCTATTGGATGCACAAGATTGGTTAAAAACCCTAATTGGACAAGAATAAGCCTAGGGAGGACGAAAATGACCTAATTGATCATCCAATGACACAAAGGAACTTATTGGATGCACAAGATTTGTTAAAAACCCTAATTGGACAAGAATAAGCCTAGGGAGGACGAAAATGACCTAATTGATCATCCAATGACACAAACACACCTATTGGATGCACAAGATTGGTTAAAAACCCTAATTGGACAAGAATATGCCTAGGGAGGACGAAAATGACCTAAATGTTAATCCAATGACACTAATAAACTTATTGGATGCACAAGATTGGTTAAAAACCCTAATTGGACAAGAATAAGCCTAGGGAGGACGAAAATGACCTAATTGATCATCCAATGACACAAACACACCTATTGGATGCACAAGATTGGTTAAAAACCCTAATTGGACAAGAATATGCCTAGGGAGGACGAAAATGACCTAAATATTAATTCAATGACACAAACAACCTTATTGGATGCACAAGATTGGTTAAAAACCCTAATTGGACAAGAATAAGCCTAGGGAGGACGAAAATGACCTAATTGATCATCCAATGACACAAACACACCTATTGGATGCACAAGATTGGTTAAAAACCCTAATTGGACAAGAATATGCCTAGGGAGGACGAAAATGACCCAAATATTAATTCAATGACACAAACAAAGTTATTGGATGCACAAGATTGGTTAAAAACCCTAATTGGACAAGAATAAGCCTAGGGAGGACGAAAATGACCTAATTGATCATCCAATGACACAAACACACCTATTGGATGCACAAGATTGGTTAAAAACCCTAATTGGACAAGAATATGCCTAGGGAGGACGAAAATGACCTAATTGATCATCCAATGACACAAACACATCTATTGGAAGCACAAGATTGGTTAAAAACCCTAATTGGACAAGAATATGCAAAGGGAGGACGACAATGACCTAATTGATCATCCAATGACACAAACACAACTATTGGATCCACAAGATTGGTTAAAAACTCTAATTGGACAAGAATATACCTAGGCAGGACGAAAATGACTTAATTGATCATCCAATGACACAAACACATCTATTGGATGCACAAGATCGGTTAAAAACCCTAATTGGACAAGAATAAGCCTAGGGAGGACGAAAATGACCTAATTGATCATCCAATGACACAAACACACCTATTGGATGCACAAGATTGGTTAAAAACCCTAATTGGACAAGAATATGCCTAGGGAGGACGAAAATAACCTAAATATATACAATGACACAAACAAACTTATTGGATGCACAAGATTGGTTAAAAACCCTAATTGGACAAGAATAAGCCTAGGGAGGACAAAAATGACCTAATTGATCATCCAATGACACAACCACACCTATTGGATGCACAAGATTGGTTAAAAACCCTAATTAGACAAGAATATGCCAAGGGAGGACGAAAATGACCTAAATGTTAATCCAATAACACAAATGAACTTATTAGATGCACAAGATTGGTTAAAAACCCTAATTGGACAAGAATAAGCCTAGGGAGGACGAAAATGACCTAATTGATCATCCAATGACACAAACACACCTATTGGATGCACAAGATTGGTTAAAAACCCTAATTGGACAAGAATATGCCTAGGGAGGACGAAAATAACCTAAATATATTCAATGACACAAACAAACTTATTGGATGCACAAGATTGGTTAAAAACCCTAATTGGACAAGAATAAGCCTAGGGAGGACAAAAATGACCTAATTGATCATCCAATGACACAACCACACCTATTGGATGCACAAGATTGGTTAAAAACCCTAATTAGACAAGAATATGCCAAGGGAGGACGAAAATGACCTAAATGTTAATCCAATAACACAAATGAACTTATTAGATGCACAAGATTGGTTAAAAACCCTAATTGGACAAGAATATGCCTAGGGAGGACAAAAATGACCTAAATGTTAATCCAATGACACAACTCAACTTATTGGATGCACAAGATTGGTTAAAAACCCTAATTGGACAAGAATAAGCCTAGGGAGGACGAAAATGACCTAATTGATCATCCAATGACACAAACACACCTATTGGATGCACAAGATTCGTTAAAAACCCTAATTGGACAAGAATATGCCAGAATATGCCTAGGGAGGACGTAAATGACCTAATTGATCATCCAATGACACAAATGAACTTATTGGATGCACAACTTTGGTTAAAAACCCTAATTGGACAAGAATATGGCTAGGGAGGACGAAAATGACCTAAATGTTAATCCAATGAAACAAACACACCTATTGGATACACACGATTGGTTAAAAACCCTAATTGGACAAGAATATGCCTAGGGAGGACGAAAATGACCTAAATGTTAATGCAATGACACAAATGAACTTATTGGATGCCCAAGATTGGTTAAAAACCCTAATTGGACAAGAATAAGCCTAGGGAGGACGAAAATAACCTAATTGATCATCCAATGACACAAACAGACCTATTGGATGCACAAGATTGGGTAAAAACCCTAATTGGACAAGAATATGCATAGGAAGGACGAAAATAACCTAAATATTAATTCAATGACACAAACAAACTTATTGGATGCACAAGATTGGTTAAAAACCCTAATTGGACAAGAATAAGCCTAGGGAGGACGAAAATGACCTAATTGATCATCCAATGACACAAACACACCTATTGGATGCACAAGATTGGTTAAAAACCCTAATTGGACAAGAATATGCCTAGGGAGGACGAAAATGACCTAAATATTAATTCAATGACACAAACAAACTTATTGGATGCACAAGGTTGGTTAAAAACCCTAATTTGGACAAGAATAATGCTAGGGAGAACGAAAATGACCTCATTTATCATCGAATGACACAAACACACCTATTGGATGCACAAGATTGGTTAAAA
>JBBPBR010001141.1:53764-94964 GCA_037974775.1 Cicer pinnatifidum | reverse complement strand
TGGATGATCAATTAGGTCATTTTCGTCCTCCCTAGGCTTATTCTTGTCCAATTAGGGTTTTTAACCAATCATGTGCATCCGATAAGTTTGTTTGTGTCATTGAATTAATATTTAGGTCATGTTCGTCCTCCCTAGGCATATTCTTGTCCAATTAGGGTTTTTAACCAATCTTGTGCATCCAATAGGTGTGTTTGTGTCATTGGATGATCAATTAGGTCATTTTCGTCCTCCCTAGGCTTATTCTTGTCCAATTATGGTTTTTAACCAATCTTGTGCATCCAATAGGTGTGTTTGTGTCATTGGATGATCAATTAGGTCATTTTCGTCCTCCCTTGGCATATTCTTGTCCAATTAGGGTTTTTAACCAATCTTGTGCATCCAATAAGTTCATTAGTGTCATTGGATGATCAATTAAGTCATTTTCGTCCTCCCTAGGCATGTTCTTGTCCAACTAGGGTTTTTAACCAATCTTGTGCATCCAATAGGTGTGTTTGTGTCATTCGATGATAAATGAGGTCATTTTCGTTCTCCCTAGCATTATTCTTGTCCAAATTAGGGTTTTTAACCAATCTTGTGCATCCAATAAGTTTGTTTGTGTCATTGAATTAATATTTAGGTCATTTTCGTCCTCCCTAGGCATATTCTTGTCCAATTAGGGTTTTTAACCAATCTTGTGCATCCAATAGGTGTGTTTGTGTCATTGGATGATCAATTAGGTCATTTTCGTCCTCCCTAGGCTTATTCTTGTCCAATTAGGGTTTTTAACCAATCTTGTGTATCCAATAGGTGTGTTTGTGTCATTGGATGAGCAATTAGGTCATTTTCGTCCTCCCTAGGCTTATTCTTGTCCAATTAGGGTTTTTAATCAATCTTGTGCATCCAATAAGTTCATTTGTGTCATTTGATTAACATTTAGGTCATTTTCGTTCTCCCTAGGCTTATTCTTGTCCAGTTAGGGTTTTTAACCAATCTTGTGCATCCAATAGGTGTGTTTGTGTCATTGGATGATCAATTAGGTAATTTTCGTCCTCCCTAGGCTTATTCTTGTCCAATTAGGGTTTTTAACCAATCTTGTGCATCAAATAAGTTCTTTAGTGTCATTGGATGATCAATTAGGTCATTTTCGTCCTCCCTAGGCATGTTCTTGTCCAACTAGGGTTTTTAACCAATCTTGTGCATCCAATAGGTGTGTTTGTGTCATTGGATGATCAATTAGGTCATTTTCGTCCTCCCTAGGCTTATTCTTGTCCAATTAGGGTTTTTAACCAATCTTGTGCATCCAATAAGTTGAGTTGTGTCATTGGATTAACATTTAGGTCATTTTTGTTCTCCCTAACCATATTCTTATCCAATTAGGGTTTTTAACCAATCTTGTGCATCCAATAGGTGTGTTTTTGTCATTGAATGATCAATTAGGTCATTTTCGTCCTCCCTAGGCTTATTCTTGTCCAATTAGGGTTTTTAACCAATCTTGTGCATCCAATAGGTGTGTTTGTGTCATTGGATGATCAATTAGGTCATTTTCGTCCTCCCTAGGCTTATTCTTGTCCAAGTAGGGTTCTAAACCAATCTTGTGCATACAATAACTTTGTTTTTGTCATTGAATTAATATTTAGGTCATTTTCGTCCTCCCTAGGCATATTCTTGTCCAATTAGGGTTTTTAACCAATCTTGTGCATCCAATAGGTGTGTTTGTGTCATTGGATGATCAATTAGGTCATTTTCGTCCTCCCTAGGCTTATTCTTGTCCAATTAGGGTTTTTAACCAATCTTGTGCATCCAATAAGTTCATTAGTGTCATTGGATGATCAATTAGGTGATTTTCGTCCTCCCTAGGCATATTCTTGTCCAATTAGGGTTTTTAACCAATCTTGTGCATCCAATAGGTGTGTTTGTGTCATTGGATGATCAATTAGGTCATTTTCGTCCTCCCTAGGCTTATTCTTGTCCAATTAGGGTTTTTAACCAATCTTGTGCATCCGATAAGTTTGTTTGTATCATTGAATTAATATTTAGGTCATTTTCGTCCTTCCTAGGCATATTCTTGTCCAATTAGGGTTTTTAACCAATCTTGTGCATCCAATAGGTGTGTTTGTGTCATTGGATGATCAATTAGGTCATTTTCGTCCTCCCTAGGCTTATTCTTGTCCAATTATGGTTTTTAACCAATCTTGTGCATCCAATAGGTGTGTTTGTGTCATTGGATGATCAATTAGGTCATTTTCGTCCTCCCTAGGCATATTCTTGTCCAATTAGGGATTTAACCAATCTTGTGCATCCAATAGGTGTGTTTGTGTCATTGGAAGATCAATTAGGTCATTTTAGTCCTTCCTAGGCTTATTCTTGTCCAATTAGGGTTTTTAACCAATCTTGTGCATCCAATAGGTGTGTTTGTGTCATTGGATGATCAATTAGGTCATTTTCGTCCTCCCTAGGCTTATTCTTGTCCAATTAGGGTTTTTAACCAATCTTGTGCATCCAATAAGTTCATTTGTGTTATTGGATTAACATTTAGGTCATATTCGTCCTCCCTAGTCATATTCTTGTCAAATTAGGGTTTTTAACCAATCTTGTGCATCCAATAGGTGTGTTTGTGTCATTGGATGATCAATTAGGTCATTTTCGTCATCCCTAGGCATATTCTTGTCTAGTTAGGGTTTTTAACCAATCTTGTGCATCCAATAGGTGTGTTTGTGTCATTGGATGATCAATTAGGTCATTTTCGTCCTCCCTAGGCTTATTCTTGTCCAATTAGGGTTTTTAACCAATCTTGTGCATCCAATAAGTTCATTAGTGTCATTGGATGATCAATTAGGTGATTTTCGTCCTCCCTAGGCATGTTCTTGTCCAACTAGGGTTTTTAACCATTCTTGTGCATCCAATAGGTGTGTTTGTGTCATTGGATGATCAATTAGGTCATTTTTGTCCTCCCTAGGCTTATTCTTGTCCAATTAGGGTTTTTAACCAATCTTGTGCATCCAATAAGTTTGTTTGTGTCATTGAATTAATATTTAGGTCATTTTCGTCCTCGCTAGGTATATTCTTGTCCAATTAGGGTTTTTAACCAATCTTGTGCATCCAATAGGTGTGTTTGTGTCATTGGATGATCAATTAGGTCATTTTCGTCCTCCCTAGGCATATTCTTGTCCAATTAGGGTTTTTAACCAATCTTGTGAATCCAATAAGTTTGTTTGTTTCATTGAATTAATATTTAGGTCATTTTCGTCCTCCCTAGGCATATTCTTGTCCAATTAGGGTTTTTAACCAATCTTGTGCATCCAATAGGTGTGTTTGTGTCATTGGATGATCAATTAGGTCATTTTCGTCCTCCCTAGGCTTATTCTTGTCCAGATAGGGTTTTTAACCAATCTTGTGCATCCAATAACTTTGTTTGTGTCATTGAATTAATATTTAGGTTATTTTCGTCCTCCCTAGGCATATTCTTGTCCAATTAGGGTTTTTAACCAATCTTGTGCATCCAATAGGTGTGTTTGTGTCATTGGATGATAGGTCATTTTCGCCCTCCCTAGGCTTATTCTTGTCCAATTAGGGTTTTTAACCAATCTTGTGCATCCAATAAGTTCATTTGTGTCATTGGATTAACATTTAGGTCATTTTCGTCCTCCCTAGGCATATTCTTGTCCAACTAGGGGTTTAAACCAATCTTATGCATCCAATAGGTGTGTTTGTCTCATTGGATGATCAATTAGGTCATTTTCGTCATCCCTAGGCTTATTCATGTCGAATTAGGGTTTTTAACCAATCTTGTGCATCCAATAAGTTTGTTTGTGTCATTGAATTAATATTTAGGTCATTTTCGTCCTCCCTAGGCATATTCTTGTCCAATTAGGGTTTTTAACCAATCTTGTGCATCCAATAGGTGTGTTTGTGTCATTGGATGATCAATTAGGTCATTTTCGTCCTCCCTAGGCTTATTCTTGTCCAATTAGGGTTTTTAACCAATCTTGTGCATCCAATAACTTTGTTTGTGTCATTGAATTAATATTTAGGTCATTTTCGTCCTCCCTAGGCATATTCTTGTCCAATTAGGGTTTTTAACCAATCTTGTGCATCCAATAGGTGTGTTTGTGTCATTGGATGATCAATTAGGTCATTTTCGTTCCCCCTAGGCTTATTCTTGTCCAATTAGGGTTTTTCACCAATCTTGTGCATCCAATAACTTTGTTTGTGTCATTGAATTAATATTTAGGTCATTTTCGTCCTCCCTAGGCATATTCTTGTCCAATTAGGGTTTTTAACCAATCTTGTGCATCCAATAGGTGTGTTTGTGTCATTGGATGATCAATTAGGTCATTTTCGTCCTCCCTAGGCTTATTCTTGTCCAATTAGGGTTTTTAACCAATCTTGTGCATCCAATAACTTTGTTTGTGTCATTGAATTAATATTTAGGTCATTTTCGTCCTCCCTAGGCATATTCTTGTCCAATTAGGGTTTTTAACCAATCTTGTGCATCCAATAGGTGTGTTTGTGTCATTGGATGATCAATTAGGTCATTTTCGTCCTCCCTAGGCTTATTCTTGTCCAATTAGGGTTTTTAACCAATCTTGTTCATCCAATAGGTGTGTTTGTGTCAATGGATGATCAATTAGGTCGTTTTCGTCGTCCCTAGGCTTATTCATGTCCAATTAGGGTTTTTAACCAATCTTGTGCATCCAATAGGTGTGTTTGTGTCATTGGATGATCAATTAGGTCATTTTCGTCCTACCTAGACTTATTCTTGTCAAATTAGGGTTTTTAATCAATCTTGTGCATCCAATAACTTTGTTTGTGTCATTGAATTAATATTTAGGTCATTTTCGTCCTCCCTAGGCATATTCTTGTCCAATTAGGGTTTTTAACCAATCTTGTGCATCCAATAGGTGTGTTTGTGTCATTGGATGATCAATTAGGTCATTTTCGTCCTCCCTAGGCTTATTCTTGTCCAATTAGGGTTTTTAACCAATCTTGTGCATCCAATAACTTTGTTTGTGTCATTGAATTAATTTTTAGGTCATTTTCGTCCTCCCTAGGCATATTCTTGTCCAACTAGGGTTTTTAACCAATCTTGTGCTTCCAATAGGTGTGTTTGTGTCATTGGATGATCAATTAGGTCATTTTCGTCCTCCCTAGGCTTATTCTTGTCCAATTAGGGTTTTTAACAAATCTTGTGCATCCAATAAGTTCATTTGTGTCATTGGATGATCAATTAGGTCATTTTCGTCCTCCCTAGGCTTATTCTTGTCCAATTAGGGTTTTTAACCAATCTTGTGCATCCAATAGGTGTGTTTGTGTCATTGGATGATCAATTAGGTCATTTTCGTCCTCCCTAGGCTTATTCTTGTCCAATTAGGGTTTTTAACCAATCTTGTGCATCCAATAGGTGTGTTTGTGTCATTGAATGATCGATTAGGTCATTTTCGTCCTCCCTTGACTTATTCTTGTCAAATTAGGGTTTTTAACCAATCTTGTGCATCCAATAACTTTGTTTGTGTCATTGAATTAATATTTTGGTCATTTTCGTCCTCCCTAGGCATATTCTTGTCCAATTAGGGTTTTTAACCAATCTTGTGCATCCAATAGGTGTGTTTGTGTCATTGGATGATCAATTAGGTCATTTTCGTCCTCTTTAGGCTTATTCTTGTCCAATTAGGGTTTTTAACCAATCTTGTGCATCCAATAAGTTGAGTTATGTCATTGGATTAACATTTAGGTCATTTTCATTCTCCCTAGGCTTATTCTTGTCCAATTAGGTTTTTAACCAATCTTGTGCATCCAATAAGTTCATTTGTTTCATTGGATTCACATTTAGGTCATTTTCGTCCTCCCTATGCATATTCTTGTCCAATTAGTGTTTTTAACCAATCTTGTGCATCCAATAGGTGTGTTTATCTCATTGGATGATCAATTAGGTCACTTTGATCCTCCCTAGGCTTATTCTTGTCCAATTAGGGTTTTTAACCAATCTTGTGCATCCAATAAGTTCATTTGTGTCATTTGATTAACATTTAGGTCATTTTCGTCCTCTCTAGGCATATTCTTGTCCAATTAGGGTTTTTAACCAATCTTGTGCATCCAATAGGTGTGTTTGTGTCATTGGATGATCAATTTAGGTCATTTTCGGCCTCCCTAGGCATATTCTTGTCCAATTAGGGTTTTTAACCAATCTTGTGCATCCAATAGGTGTGTTTGTGTCATTGGATGATCAATTAGGTCATTTTCGTCTTCCCTAGGCTTATTCTTGTCCAATTAGGGTTTTTAACAAATCTTGTGCATCCAATAAGTTCATTTGTGTCATTGGATGATCAATTAGGTCATTTTCGTCCTCCCTAGGCATATTCTTGTCCATCTAGGATTTTTAACCAATCTTGTGCATCCAATAGGTGTGTTTGTGTCATTGGATGATCAATTAGGTCATTTTCGTCCTCCCTAGGCATATTCTTGTCCAATTAGGGTTTTTAACTAATCTTGTGAATCCAATAGGTGTGTTTGTGTCATTGGATGATCAATTAGGTCATTTTCGTCCTCCCTAGGCTTATTCTTGTCCAATTAGGGTTTTTAACCAATCTTGTGCATCCAATAGGTGTGTTTGTGTCATTGGATGATCAATTAGGTCATTTTCGTCCTCCCTAGGCATATTCTTGTCCAATTAGGGCTTTTAACCAATCTTGTGCATCCAATAGGTGTGTTTGTGTCATTGGATGATCAGTTAGGTCATTTTCGTCCTCCCTAGGCTTATTCTTGTCCAATTAGGGTTTTTAACCAATCTTGTGCATCAAATAAGTTGAGTTGTGTCATTGGATTAACATTTAGGTCATTTTCGTTCTCCATAGGCTTATTCTTGTCCAATTAGGGTTTTTAACCAATCTTGTGCATCCAATAACTTTGTTTGTGTCATTGAATTAATATTTAGGTGATTTTCGTCCTCCCTAGGCATATTCTTGTCCAATTAGGGTTTTTAACCAATCTTGTGCATCCAATAGGTGTGTTTGTGTCATTGGATGATCAATTAGGTCATTTTCGTCCTTCCTAGGCTTATTCTTGTCAAATTAGGGTTTTTAACCAATCTTGTGCATCCAATAAGTTCATTTGTGTCATTGGATTAACATTTAGGTCATTTTCGTCCTCCCTAGGCATATTCTTGTCCAACTAGGGGTTTAAACCAATCTTATGCATCCAATAGGTGTGTTTGTGTCATTGGATGATCAATTAGGTCATTTTCGTCCTCCCTAGGCTTATTCATCTCGAATTAGGGTTTTTAACCAATCTTGTGCATCCAATAAGTTTGTTTGTGTCATTGAATTAATATTTAGGTCATTTTCGTCCTCCCTAGGCATATTCTTGTCCAATTAGGGTTTTTAACCAATCTTGTGCATCCAATAGGTGTGTTTGTGTCATTGGATGATCAATTAGGTCATTTTCGTCCACCCTAGGCTTATTCTTGTCCAATTAGGGTTTTTAACCAATCTTGTGCATTAAATAAGCTCATTTGTGTCATTGGATTAACATTTAGGTCATTTTCGTCCTCCCTAGGCATATTCTTGTCCAATTAGGGTTTTTAACCAATCTTGTGCTTCCAATAGGTGTGTTTGTGTCATTGGATGATCAATTAGGCCATTTTCGTCCTCCCTAGGCTTATTCTTGTCCAATTAGGGTTTTTAACCAATCTTGTGCATCCAATAAGTTTGTTTGTGTCATTGAATTAATATTTAGGTCATTTACGTCCTCCCTAGGCATATTCTTGTCCAATTAGGGTTTTTAACCAATCTTGTGCATCCAATAGGTGTGTTTTTGTCATTGGATGATCAATTAGGTCATTTTCGTCCTCCCTATGCTTATTCTTGTCGAATTAGGGTTTTAACCAATCTTGTGCATCCAATAAGCTCAATTGTGTCATTGGATTAACATTTAGATCATTTTCGTCCTCCCTAGACATATTCCTGTCCAATTAGGGTTTTTAACCAATCTTGTGTTTCCAATAGATGTGTTTGTGCCATTGGATGATCAATTAGGCCATTTTCGTCCTCCCTAGGCTTATTCTTGTCCAATTTGGGTTTTTAACCAATGTTGTGCATCCAATAAGTTCGTTTTTGTCATTGAATTAACATTTAGGTCATATTCGTCCTCCCTAGGCATATTCTTGTCCAAGTAGGGTTTTTAACCAATCTTGTGCATCCAATAGGTGTGTTTGTGTCATTGGATGATCAATCAGGACATTTTCGTCCTCCCTAAGCTTATTCTTGTCCAATTAGGGTTTTTAACCAATCTTGTGCATCCAATAAGTTTGTTTGTGTCATTGAATTAATATTTAGGTCATTTTCGTCCTCCCTAGGCATATTCTTGTCCAATTAGGGTTTTTAACCAATCTTGTGCATCCAATAGGTGTGTTTGTGTCATTGGATGATCAATTAGGTCATTTTCGTCCTCCCTAGGCTTATTCTTGTCCAATTATGGTTTTTAACCAATCTTGTGCATCCACAAGGTGTGTTTGTGTCATTGGATGATCAATTAGATCATTTTCGTCCTCCCTAGGTATATTCTTGTCCAATTAGGGTTTTTAACCAATCTTGTGCATCCAATAGGTGTGGTTGTGTCATTGGATGATGAATTAGGTCATTTTCGTCCTCCCTAGGCTTATTCTTGTCCAATTAGGGTTTTTAACCAATCTTGTGCATCCAATAAGTTTGTTTGTGTCATTGAATTAATATTTAGGTCATTTTCGTCCTCCCTAGGCATATTCTTGTCCAATTAGGGTTTTTAACCAATCTTGTGCATCCAATAGGTGTGTTTGTGTCATTGGATGATCAATTAGGTCATTTTCGTCCTCCCTAGGCTTATTCTTGTCCAATTATGGTTTTTAACCAATCTTGTGCATCCAATAGGTGTGTTTGTGTCATTGGATGATCAATTAGATCATTTTCGTCCTCCCTAGGCATATTCTTGTCCAATTAGGGTTTTTAACCAATCTTGTGAATCCAATAGGTGTGTTTGTGTCATTGGATGATCAATTAGGTCATTTTCGTCCTCCCTAGGCTTATTCTTGTCCAATTAGGGTTTTTAACCAATCTTGTGCATCCGATAAGTTTGTTTGTGTCATTGAATTAATATTTAGGTCATTTTCGTCCTCCCTAGGCATATTCTTGTCCAATTAGGGTTTTTAACCAATCTTGTGCATCCAATAGGTGTGTTTGTGTCATTGGATGATCAATTAGGTCATTTTCGTCCTCCCTAGGCTTATTCTTGTCCAATTAGGGTTTTTAACCAATCTTGTGCATCTAATAGGTGTGTATGTGATATTGGATGATCAATTAGGTCATTTTCGTCCTCCCTAGGCTTATTCTTGTCCAATTAGGGTTTTTAATAAATCTTGTGCATCCAATAAGTTGAGTTGTGTCATTGGATTAACATTTAGGTCATTTTTGTCCTCCCTAGACTTATTCTTGTCCAATTAGGGTTTTTAACCAATCTTGTGCATCCAATAGGTGTGTTTGTGTCATTGGATGATCAATTAGGTCATTTTCGTCCTCCCTAGGCTTATTCTTGTCCAATTAGGGGTTTTAACCAATCTTGTACATCCAATAGGTGTGTTTGTGTCATTGGATGATCAATTAGGTCATTTTCGTTCTCCCTATGCTTATTCTTGTCCAATTAGGGTTTTTAACCAATCTTGTGCATCCAATAAGTTTGTTTGTGTCATTGAATTAATATTTAGGTCATTTTCGTCCTCCCTAGGCATATTCTTGTCCAATTAGGGTTTTTAACCAATCTTGTGCATCCAATAGGTGTGTTTGTGTCATTGGATGATCAATTAGGTCATTTTATACTCCCTAGGCTTATTCTTGTCCAATTAGGGTTTTTAACCAATCTTGTGCATCCGATAAGTTTGTTTGTGTCATTGAATTAATATTTAGGTCATTTTCGTCCTCCCTAGGCATATTCTTGTCCAATTAGGGTTTTTAACCAATCTTGTGCATCCAATAGGTGTGTTTGGGTCATTGGATGATCAATTAAGTCATTTATGTCCTCCCTAGGCATATTCTTGTCCAATTAGGGTTTTTATCCAATCTTGTGCATCCAATAGGTGTGTTTGTGTCATTGGATGATCAATTAGGTCATTTTCGTCCTCCCTAGGCTTATTCTTGTCCAATTAGGGTTTTTAACCAATCTTGTGCATCCGATAAGTTTGTTTGTGTCATTGAATTAATATTTAGGTCATTTTCGTCCTCCATAGGCATATTCTTGTCCAATTAGGGTTTCTAACCAATCTTGTGCATCCAATAGGTGTGTTTGTGTCATTGGATGATCAATTAGGTCATTTACGTCCTCCCTAGGCTTATTCTTGTCCAATTAGGGTTTTTAACCAATCTTGTGCATCCAATAACTTTGTTTGTGTCATTACATTAATATTTAGGTCATTTTCGTATTCCCTAGGCATATTCTTGTCCAATTAGAGTTTTTAACCAATCTTGTGCATCCAATAGGTGTGTTTGTGTCATTGGATGATCAATTAGGTCATTTTCGTCCTCCCTAGGCATATTCTTGTCCAATTAGGGTTTTTAACCAATCTTGTGCATCCAATAGGTGTGTTGTGTCATTGGATGATCAATTAGGTCATTATCGTCCTCCCTAGGCATATTCTTGTCCAATTAGGGTTTTTAACCAATCTTGTGCATCCAATAAGTTTGTTTGTGTCATTGAATTAATATTTAGGTCATTTTCGTCCTCCCTAGGCATATTCTTGTCCAATTAGGGTTTTTAACCAATCTTGTGCATCCAATAGGTGTGTTTGTGTCATTGGATGATCAATTAGGTCATTTACGTCCTCCCTAGGCTTATTCTTGTCCAATTAGGGTTTTTAACCAATCTTGTGCATCCAATAACTTTGTTTGTGTCATTAAATTAATATTTAGGTCATTTTCGTCCTCCCTAGGCATATTCTTGTCCAATTAGGGTTTTTAACCAATCTTGTGCATCCAATAGGTGTGTTTGTGTCATTGGATGATCAATTTGGTCATTTTCGTCCTCCCTAGGCATATTCTTGTCCAATTAGGGTTTTTAACCAATCTTGTGCATCCAATAGGTGTGTTGTGTCATTGGAGGATCAATTAGGTCATTTTCGTCCTCCCTAGGCATATTCTTGTCCAATTAGGGTTTTTAACCAATCTTGTGCATCCAATAAGTTTGTTTGTGTCATTGAATTAATATTTAGGTCATTTTCGTCCTCCCTAGGCATATTCTTGTCCAATTAGGGTTTTTAACCAATCTTGTGCATCCAATAGGTGTGTTTGTGTCATTGGATGATCAATTAGGTCATTTTCGTCCTCCCTAGGCTTATTCTTGTCCAATTAGGGTTTTTAACTAATCTTGTGCATCCAATAAGTTGAGTTGTGTCATTGGATTAACATTTAGGTCATTTTCATTCTCCCTAGGCTTATTCTTGTCCAATTAGGTTTTTAACCAATCTTGTGCATCCAATAGGTGTGTTTGTGTCATTGGATGATCAATTAGGTCGTTTTCGTCCTCCCTAGGCTTATTCTTGTCCAATTAGGGTTTTTAACCAATCTTGTGCATCCGATAAGTTTGTTTGTGTCATTGAATTAATATTTAGGTCATTTTCGTCCTCCCTAGGCATATTCTTGTCCAATTAGGGTTTTTAACCAATCTTGTGCATCCAATAGGTGTGTTTGTGTCATTGGATGATCAATTAGGTCGTTTTCGTCCTCCCTAGGCTTATTCTTGTCCCATTAGGGTTTTTAACCAATCTTGTTCATCCAATAACTTTGTTTGTGTCATTGAATTAATATTTAGGTCATTTTCGTCCTCCCTAGGCATATTCTTGTCCAATTAGGGTTTTTAACCAATCTTGTGCATCCAATAGGTGTGTTTGTGTCATTGGATGATCAATTAGGTCATTTTCGTCCTCCCTAGGCTTATTCTTGTCCAATTAGGGTTTTTAACAAATCTTGTGCATCCAATAAGTTGATTTGTGTCATTGGATTAACATTTAGGTCATTTTCGTCCTCCCTAGGCATATTCTTGTCCAATTAGGGTTTTTAACCAATCTTGTGCTTCCAATAGGTGTGTTTGTGTCATTGGATGATCAATTAGGTCATTTTCGTCCTCCCTAGGCTTATTCTTGTCCAATTAGGGTTTTTAACCAATCTTGTGCATCCAATAGCTGTGTTTGTGTCATTGGATGATCAATTAGGTCATTTTCGTCCTCCCTAGGCATATTCTTGTCCAATTATGGTTTTTAACCAATCTTGTGCATCCAATAGGTGTGTTTGTGTCATTGGATGATCAATTAGGTCATTTTCGTCCTCCCTAGGCTTATTCTTGTCCAATTAGGGTTTTTAACCAATCTTGTGCATCCAATATGTGTGTTTGTGTCATTGGATGATCAATTAGGTCATTTTCGTCCTCCCTAAGCTTATTCTTGTCCAATTAGGGTTTTTAACCAATCTTGTGCATCCAATAAGTTCATTTGTGTCATTGGATTAACATTTAGGTCATTTTCGTCCTCCCTAGGCTTATTCTTGTCCAATTAGGGTTTTTAACCAATCTTGTGCATCCAATAAGTTCATTTGTGTCATTGGATTAACATTTAGGTCATTTTCGTCCTCCCTAGGCTTATTCTTGTCCAATTAGGGTTTTTAACCAATCTTGTGCATCCAATAGGTGTTTTTGTGTCATTGGATGATCAATTAGGTCATTTTCGTCCTCCCTAGGCTTGTTCTTGTCCAACTAGGGTTTTTAACCAATTTTGTGCATCCAATAGGTGTGTTTGTGTCATTGGATGATCAATTAGGTCATTTTCGTCCTCCCTTGGCATATTCTTGTCCAACTAGGGTTTTTAACCAATCTTGTGCATCCAATAGGTGTGTTTGTGTCATTGGATGATCAATTAGGTCATTTTCGTCCTCCCTAGGCTTATTTTTGTCCAATTAGGGTTTGTAACCAATCTTGTGCATCCAATAAGTTGAGTTATGTCATTGGATTAACATTTAGGTCATTTTCGTTCTCCCTAGGCTTAGTCTTGTCCAATTAGGGTTTGCAACCAATCTTGTGCATCCAATAGGTGGGTTTGTGTCATTAGATGACCAAAAGGTGTGTTTGTGTCATTGGATGATCAATTAGGTCATTTTCGTCCTCCCTAGGCTTATTCTTGTCCAATTATGGTTTTTAACCAATCTTGTGCATCCAATAGGTGTGTTTGTGTCATTGGATGATCAATTAGGTCATTTTCGTCCTCCCTTGGCATATTCTTGTCCACTTAGGGTTTTTAACCAATCTTGTGCATCCAATAAGTTCATTAGTGTCATTGGATGATCAATTAGGTCATTTTCGTCCTCCCTAGGCATGTTCTTGTCCAACTAGGGTTTTTAACCAATCTTGTGCATCCAATAGGTGTGTTTGTGTCATTCGATGATAAATGAGGTAGTTTTCGTTCTCCCTAGCATTATTCTTGTCCAAATTAGGGTTTTTAACCAATCTTGTGCATCCAATAAGTTTGTTTGTGTCATTGAATTAATATTTAGGTCATTTTCGTCCTCCCTAGGCATATTCTTGTCCAATTAGGGTTTTTAACCAATCTTGTGCATCCAATAGGTGTGTTTGTGTCATTGGATGATGAATTAGGTCATTTTCTTCCTCCATAGGCTTACTCTTGTCCAATTATGGTTTTTAACCAATCTTGTGCATCCAATAGGTGTGTTTGTGTCATTGGATGATCTATTAGGTCATTTTCGTCCTTCCTAGGCATATTCTTGTCCAATTAGGGTTTTTAACCAATCTTGTGCATCCAATAGGTGTGTTTGTGTCAATGGATGATCAATTAGGTCATTTTCGTCCTCCCTAGGCTTATTCATGTCCAATTAGGGTTTTTAACCAATCTTGTGCATCCGATAAGTTTGTTTGTGTCATTGAATTAATATTTAGGTCATATTCGTCCTCCCTAGGCATATTCTTGTCCAATTAGGGTTTTTAACCAATCTTGTGCATCCAATAGGTGTGTTTGTGTCATTGGATGATCAATTAGATCATTTTCGTCCTCCCTAGGCTTATTCTTGTCCAATTAGGGTTTTTAACCAATCTTGTGCATCCAATAACTTTGTTTGTGTCATTGAATTAATTTTTTGGTCATTTTCGTCCTCCCTAGACATATTCTTGTCCAATTAGGGTTTTTAACCAGTCTTGTGCATCCAATAGGTGTGTTTGTGTCATTGGATGATCAATTAGGTCATTTTCGTCCTCCCTAGGCATATTCTTGTCCAATTAGGGTTTTTAACCAATCTTGTGCATCCAATAGGTGTGTTTGTGTCATTGGATGATCAATTAGGTCATTTTCGTCCTCCCTAGGCTTATTCTTGTCCAATTAGGGTTTTTAACCAATCTTGTGCATCCAATAAGTTGAGTTGTGTCATTGGCTTAACATTTAGGTCATTTTCATTCTCCCTAGGCTTATTCTTGTCCAATTAGGTTTTTAACCAATCTTGTGCATCCAATAAGTTCATTTGTGTCATTGGATGATCAATTAGGTCATTTTCGTCCTCCCTAGACATATTCTTGTCCAGGTAGGGTTTTTAACCAATCTTGTGCATCCAATAGGTGTGTTTGTGTCATTGGATGATCAATTAGGTCATTTTCGTCCTCCCTAGGCATATTCTTGTCCAATTAGGGTTTTTAACCAATCTTGTGCATCCAATAGGTGTGTTTGTGTCATTGGATGATCAATTAGGTCATTTTCGTCCTCCTTAGGCATATTCTTGTCCAATTAGGGTTTTTAACGAATCTTGTGCATCCAATAGGTGTGTTTGTGTCATTGGATGATCAATTAGGTCATTTTCGTCCTCCCTAGGCATATTCTTGTCCAATTAGGGTTTTTAACCAATCTTGTGCATCCAATAGGTGTGTTTGTGTCATTGGATGATCAATTAGGTCATTTTCGTCCTCCCTAGGCTTATTGTTATCCAATTAGGGTTTTTAACCAATCTTGTGCATCCAATAAGTTGAGTTGTGTCATTGGATTAACATTTAGGTCATTTTCGTTCTCCCTACGCTTATTCTTGTCCAATTAGAGTTTTTAACCAATCTTGTGCATCCAATAGGTGTGTTTGTGTCATTGGATGATCAATTAGGTCATTTTCGTCGTCCCTAGGCTTATTCTTGTCCAATTAGGGTTTTTAACCAATGTTGTGCATCCGATAAGTTTGTTTGTGTCATTGAATTAATATTTAGGTCATTTTCGTCCTCCTTAGGCATATTCTTGTCCAATTAGGGTTTTTCACCAATCTTGTGCATCCAATAGGTGTGTTTGTGTCATTGGATGATCAATTAGGTCATTTTCGTCCTCCCTAGGCTTTTTCTTGTCCAATTAGGGTTTTTAACCAATCTTGTGCATCCAATAAGTTGAGTTGTGTCATTGGATTAACATTTAGGTCATTTTCGTCATCCCTAGGCTTATTCTTGTCCAATTAGGGTTTTTAACCAATCTTGTACATCCAATAGGTGTGTTTGTGTCATTGGATGATCAATTAGGGCATTTTCGTCCTCCATAGGCTTATTCTTGTCCAATAAGGGTTTTTAACCAATCTTCTACATCCAATAAGTTGAGTTGTGTCATTGGATTAACATTTAGGTCATTTTCGTCCTCCCTAGGCTTATTCTTGTCCAATTAGGGTTTTTAACCAATCTTGTGCATCCAATAAGTTCATTTGTGTCATTGGATTTACATTTAGGTCATTTTCGTCCTCCCTAGGCATATTCTTGTCCAATTAGGGTTTTTAACCAATCTTGTGCATCCAATAGGTGTGTTTGTGTCATTGGATGATCAATTAGGTTATTTTCGTCCTCCCTAGGCATATTCTTGTCCAATTAGGGTTTTTAACTAATCTTGTGCATCCAATACGTTCATTTGTGTCATTGGATGATCAATTAGGTCATTTTCGTCCTCCCTAGGCATATTCTTGTTCAATTAGGGTTTAAAACCAAACTTGTGCATCCAATAGGTGTGTTTGTGTCATTGGATGATCAATTAGGTCATTTTCGTCCTCCCTAGGCATATTCTTGTCCAATTAGGGTTTTTAACCAATCTTGTGCATCCAATAGGTGTGTTTGTGTCATTGGATGATCAATTAGGTCATTTTCGTCCTCCCTAGGCATATTCTTGTCCAATTAGGGTTTTTAACCAATCTTGTGCATCCAATAGGTATTTTTGTGTCATTGGATGATCAATTAGGTCATTTTCGTCCTCCCTAGGCATATTCTTGTCCAATTAGGGTTTTTAACCAATCTTGTGCATCCAATAGGTGTGTTTGTGTCATTGGATGATCAATTAGGTCATTTTCGTCCTCCCTAGGCATATTCTTGTCCAATTAGGGTTTTTAACCAATCTTGTGCATCCAATAGGTGTGTTTGTGTCATTGGATGATCAATTAGGTCATTTACGTCCTCCCTAGGCCTATTCTTGTCAAATTAGGGTTTTTAACCAATCTTGTGCATCCAATAACTTTGTTTGTGTAATTGAATTAATATTTAGGTCATTTTCGTCCTCCCTAGGCATATTCTTGTCCAATTAGGGTTTTTAACCAATCTTGTGCATCCAATAGGTGTGTTTGTGTCATTGGATGATCAATTAGGTCATTTTCGTCCTCCCTAGGCATATTCTTGTCCAATTAGGGTTTTTAACCAATCTTGTGCATCCAATAGGTGTGTTTGTGTCATTGGATGATCAATTAGGTCATTTTAGTCCTCCTTAGGCTTATTCTTGTCCAATTAGTGTTTTTAACCAATCTTGTGCATCTAATAGGTGTGTTTGTGTCATTGGATGATCAATTAGGTCATTTTCGTCCTCCCTAGGCATATTCTTGTCCAATTAGGGTTTTTAACCAATCTTGTGCATCCAATAGGTGTGTTGTGTCATTGGATGATCAATTAGGTCATTATCGTCCTCCCTAGGCATATTCTTGTCCAATTAGGGTTTTTAACCAATCTTGTGCATCCAATAAGTTTGTTTGTGTCATTGAATTAATATTTAGGTCATTTTCGTCCTCCCTAGGCATATTCTTGTCCAATTAGGGTTTTTAACCAATCTTGTGCATCCAATAGGTGTGTTTGTGTCATTGGATGATCAATTAGGTCATTTACGTCCTCCCTAGGCTTATTCTTGTCCAATTAGGGTTTTTAACCAATCTTGTGCATCCAATAACTTTGTTTGTGTCATTAAATTAATATTTAGGTCATTTTCGTCCTCCCTAGGCATATTCTTGTCCAATTAGGGTTTTTAACCAATCTTGTGCATCCAATAGGTGTGTTTGTGTCATTGGATGATCAATTTGGTCATTTTCGTCCTCCCTAGGCATATTCTTGTCCAATTAGGGTTTTTAACCAATCTTGTGCATCCAATAGGTGTGTTGTGTCATTGGAGGATCAATTAGGTCATTTTCGTCCTCCCTAGGCATATTCTTGTCCAATTAGGGTTTTTAACCAATCTTGTGCATCCAATAAGTTTGTTTGTGTCATTGAATTAATATTTAGGTCATTTTCGTCCTCCCTAGGCATATTCTTGTCCAATTAGGGTTTTTAACCAATCTTGTGCATCCAATAGGTGTGTTTGTGTCATTGGATGATCAATTAGGTCATTTTCGTCCTCCCTAGGCTTATTCTTGTCCAATTAGGGTTTTTAACTAATCTTGTGCATCCAATAAGTTGAGTTGTGTCATTGGATTAACATTTAGGTCATTTTCATTCTCCCTAGGCTTATTCTTGTCCAATTAGGTTTTTAACCAATCTTGTGCATCCAATAGGTGTGTTTGTGTCATTGGATGATCAATTAGGTCGTTTTCGTCCTCCCTAGGCTTATTCTTGTCCAATTAGGGTTTTTAACCAATCTTGTGCATCCGATAAGTTTGTTTGTGTCATTGAATTAATATTTAGGTCATTTTCGTCCTCCCTAGGCATATTCTTGTCCAATTAGGGTTTTTAACCAATCTTGTGCATCCAATAGGTGTGTTTGTGTCATTGGATGATCAATTAGGTCGTTTTCGTCCTCCCTAGGCTTATTCTTGTCCCATTAGGGTTTTTAACCAATCTTGTTCATCCAATAACTTTGTTTGTGTCATTGAATTAATATTTAGGTCATTTTCGTCCTCCCTAGGCATATTCTTGTCCAATTAGGGTTTTTAACCAATCTTGTGCATCCAATAGGTGTGTTTGTGTCATTGGATGATCAATTAGGTCATTTTCGTCCTCCCTAGGCTTATTCTTGTCCAATTAGGGTTTTTAACAAATCTTGTACATCCAATAGGTGTGTTTGTGTCATTGGATGATCAATTAGGTCATTTTCGTTCTCCCTAGGCTTATTCTTGTCCAATTAGGGTTTTTAACCAATCTTGTGCATCCAATAGGTGTGTTTGTGTCATTGGATGATCAATTAGGTCGTTTTCGTCCTCCCTAGGCTTATTCTTGTCCAATTAGGGTTTTTAACAAATCTTGTGCATCCAATAAGTTCATTTGTGTCATTGGATGATCAATTAGGTCATTTTCGTCCTCCCTAGGCATATTCTTCTACAACTAGGGTTTTTAACTAATCTTGTGCATCCAATAAGTTCATTTGTGTCATTGGATGATCAATTAGGTCATTTTCGTCCTCCCTAGGCATATTCTTGTCCAACTAGGATTTTTAACCAATCTTGTGCATCCAATAGGTGTGTTTGTGTCATTGGATGATCAATTAGGTCATTTTCGTCCTCCCTAGGCATATTCTTGTCCAATTAGGGTTTTTAACCAATCTTGTGAATCCAATAGGTGTGTTTGTGTCATTGGATGATCAATTAGGTCATTTTCGTCCTCCCTAGGCTTATTCTTGTCCAATTAGGGTTTTTAACCAATCTTGTGCTTCTAATAGGTGTGTTTGTGTCATTCGATGATCAATTAGGTCATTTTCGTTCTCCCTAGGCTTATTCTTGTCCAATTAGGGTTTTTACCCAATCTTGTGCATCCAATAGGTGTGTTTGTGTCATTGGATGATCAATTAGGTCATTTTTGTCCTCCCTAGGCATATTCTTGTCCAATTAGGGTTTTTAACCAATCTTGTGCATCCTATAGGTGTGTTTGTGGCAATGGATGATCAATTAGGTCATTTTCGTCCTCCCCAGGCTTATTCTTGTCCAATTAGGGTTTTTAACCAATCTTGTGCATCCAATAGGTGTGTTTGTGTCATTGGATGATCAAATAGGTCATTTTAGTCCTCCCTAGGCTTATTCTTGCCCAATTAGGGTTTTTAACCAATCTTGTGCATCCAATAATTTGAGTTGTGTCATTGGATTAGCATTTAGGCCATTTTCGTCCTCCCTAGGCATATTCTTGTCCAATTAGGGTTTTTAACCAATCTTGTGCCTCCAATAGGTTTGTTTGTGTCATTGGATGATCAATTAGGTCATTTTCGTCCTCCCTAGGCTTATTCTTGTCCAATTAGGGTTTTTAACCAATCTTGTGCATCCAATAACTTTGTTTGTGTCATTGAATTAATATTTTGGTCATTTTCGTCCTCCCTAGGCATATTCTTGTCCAATTAGGGTTTTTAACCAATCTTGTGCATCCAATAGGTGTGTTTGTGTCATTGGATGATCAATTAGGTCGTTTTCGTCCTCCCTAGGCTTATTCTTGTCCAATTAGGGTTTTTAACCAATCTTGTGCATCCGATAAGTTTGTTTGTGTCATTGAATTAATATTTAGGTCATGTTCGTCCTCCTTAGGCATATTCTTGTCCAATTAGGGTTTTTAACCAATCTTGTGGATCCAATAGATGTGTTTGTGTCATTGGATGATCAATTAGGTCATTTTCGTCCTCCCTAGGCTTATTCTTGTCCAATTAGGGTTTTTAACCAATCTTGTGCATCCAATAACTTTGTTTGTGTCATTGAATTAATATTTTGGTCATTTTCGTCCTCCCTAGGCATATTCTTGTCCAATTAGGGTTTTTAACCAATCTTGTGCATCCAATAGGTGTGTTTGTGTCATTTGATGATCAATTAGGTCATTTTCGTCCTCCCTAGGCTTATTCTTGTCCAATTAGGGTTTTTAACCAATCTTGGGCATCCGATAAGTTTGTTTGTGTCATTGAATTAATATTTAGGTCATTTTCGTCCTCCCTAGGCATATTCTTGTCCAATTAGGGTTTTTAACCAATCTTGTGCATCCAATAGGTGTGTTTGTGTCATTGGATGATCAATTAGGTCATTTTCGTCCTCCCTAGGCTTATTCTTGTCCAATTATGGTTTTTAACCAATCTTGTGCATCCAATAGGTGTGTTTGGGTTATTGGATGATCAATTAGGTCATTTTCGTCCTCCCTAGGCATGTTCTTGTCCAACTAGGGTTTTTAACCAATCTTGTGCATCCAATAGGTGTGTTTGTGTCATTGGATGATCAATGAGGTCATTTTCGTCCTCCCTAGGCTTATTCTTGTCCAATTAGAGTTTTTAACCAATCTTGTGCATCCAATAAGTTCATTTGTGTTGTTGGATTAACATTTAGGTCATATTCGTCCTCCCTAGGCATATTCTTGTCCAATTAAGGTTTTTAACCAATCTTGTGCATCAATAGGTGTGTTTGTGTCATTGGATGATCAATTAGTTCATTTTCGTCCTCCCTAGGCTTATTCTTGTCCGATTAGGGTTTTTAACCAATCTTGTGCATCCGATAAGTTTGTTTGTGTCATTGAATTAATATTTAGGTCATGTTCGTCCTCCCTTATGCATATTCTTGTCCAATTAGGGTTTTTAACCAATCTTGTGCATCCAATAAGTGTGTTTGTGTCATTGGATGATCAATTAGGTCATTTTCGTCCTCCCTAGGCTTATTCTTGTCCAATTAGGGTTTTTAACCAATCTTGTGCATCCAATAAGTTTGTTTGAGTCATTGAATTAATATTTAGGTCATTTTCGTCCTCCCTAGGCATTTTCTTGTCCAATTAGGGTTTTTATCCAATCTTGTGCATCCAATAGGTGTGTTTGTGTCATTGGATGATCAATTAGGTCATTTTCGTCCTCCCTAGGCTTATTCTTGTCCAATTATGGTTTTTAACCAATCTTGTGCATCCAATAGGTGTGTTTGGGTTATTGGATGATCAATTACGTCATTTTCGTCCTCCCTAGGCATATTCTTGTCCAATTAGGGTTTTTAACAGATCTTCTGCATCCAATAGGTGTGTTTGTGTCATTGGATGATCAATTAGGTCATTTTCGTCCTCCCTAGGCTTATTCTTGTCCAATTATGGTTTTTAACCAATCTTGTGCATCCAATAGGTGTGTTTGTGTCATTGGATGATCAATTAGGTCATTTTCGTCCTCCCTAGGCTTATTCATGTCCAATTAGGGTTTTTAACCAATCTTGTGCATCCGATAAGTTTGTTTGTGTCATTGAATTAATATTTAGGTCATATTCGTCCTCCCTAGGCATATTCTTGTCCAATTAGGGTTTTTAACCAATCTTGTGCATCCAATAGGTGTGTTTGTGTCATTGGATGATCAATTAGGTCATTTTCGTCCTCCCTAGGCATATTCTTGTCCAATTAGGGTTTTTAACCAATCTTGTGCATGCAATAGGTGTGTTTGTGTCATTGGATGATCAAAATTAGGTCATTTTCGTCCTCCCTAGGCTTATTCTTGTCCAATTAGGGTTTTTAACCAATCTTGTGCATTCAATAGGTGTGTTTGTGGCAATGGATGATCAATTAGGTCATTTTCGTCCTTCCTAGGCTTATTCTTGTCCAATTAGTGTTTTTAACCAATCTTGTGCATCCAATAGGTGTGTTTGTGTCATTGGATGATCAATTAGGTCATTTTCGTCCTCCCTAGGCTTATTCTTGTCCAATTAGGGTTTTTAACCAGTCTTGTGCATCCAATAACTTTGTTTGTATCATTGAATTAATATTTAGGTCATTTTCGTCCTCCCTAGGCATATTCTTGTCCAATTAGGGTTTTTAACCAATCTTGTGCATCCAATAGGTGTGTTTGTGTCATTGGATGATCAATTAGGTCATTTTCGTCCTCCCTAGGCATATTCTTGTCCAATTAGGGTTTTTAACCAATCTTGTGCATCCAATAGGTGTGTTTGTGTCATTGGATGATCAATTAGGTCATTTTCGTACTCCCTAGGCATATTCTTGTGCAATTAGGGTTTTTAACCAATCTTGTGCATCCAATAAGTTCATTTGTGTCATTGGATTAACATTTAGGTCATATCCGTCCTCCCTAGGCATATTCTTGTCCAATTAGGGTTTTTAACCAATCTTGTGCATCCAATAGGTGTGTTTGTGTCATTGAATTAATATTTAGGTCATTTTCGTCCTCCCTAGGCATATTCTTGTCCAATTAGGGTTTTTAACCAATCTTGTGCATCCAATAGGTGTGTTTGTGCCATTGGATGATCAATTAGGTCATTTTCGTCCTCCCTAGGCTTATTCATGTCCAATTAGGGTTTTTAACCAATCTTGTGCATCCAATAAGTTGAGTTGTGTCATTGGATTAACATTTAGGTCATTTTCGTTCTCCCTAGGCTTATTTTTGTCCAATTAGGGTTTTTAACCAATCTTGTGCATCCAATAAGTTCATTTGCGTTATTGGATCAACATTTAGGTCATATTCGTCCTCCCTAGGCATATTCTTGTCCAATTAGGGTTTTTAACCAATCTTGTGCATCCAATAGGTGTGTTTGTGTCATTGGATGATCAATTAGGTCATTTTCGTCCTCCCTAGGCATATTCTTGTCCAATTAGGGTTTTTAACCAATCTTGTGCATCCAATAGGTGAGTTTGTGTCGTAGGATGATCAATTAGGTTATTTTCATCCTCCCTATGCTTATTCTTGTCCAATTAGGGTTTTTTAACCAATCTTGTGCATCTAATAAGTTCATTTGTGTCATTGGATGATCAATTAGGTCATTTTCGTCCTCCCTAGGCTTATTCTTGTCCAATTAGGGTTTTTAACCAATCTTGTGCATCCAATAGGTGTGTTTGTGTCATTGGATGATCAATTAGGTCATTTTCGTCCTCCCTAGACTTATTCTTGTCAAATTAGGGTTTTTAACCAATCTTGTGCATCCAATAACTTTGTTTGTTTCATTGAATTAATATTTAGGTCATTTTCGTCCTCCCAAGGCATATTCTTGTCCAATTAGGGTTTTTAACCAATCTTGTGCATCCAATAGGTGTGTTTGTGTCATTGGATGATCAATTAGGTCATTTTCGTCCTCCCTAGGCATATTCTTGTCCAATTAGGGTTTTTAACCAATCTTGTGCATCCAATAGGTGTGTTTGTGTCATTGGATGATCAATTAGGTCATTTTCGTCCTCCCAAGGCTTATTTTTGTCCAATTAGGGTTTTTAACCAATCTTGTGCATCCAATAGGTGTGTTTGTGTCATTGGATGATCAATTAGGTCATTTTCGTCCTCCCTAGGCTTATTCTTGTCCTATTAGGGTTTTTAACCAATCTTGTGCATCCAATAGGTGTGTTTGTGCCATTGGATGATCAATTAGATCATTTTCGTCCTCCCTAGGTATATTCTTGTCCAATTAGGGTTTTTAACGAATCTTGTGCATCCAATAGGTGTGTTTGTGTCATTGGATGATCAATTAGGTCATTTTCGTCCTCCCTAGGCTTATTTTTGTCCAATTAGGGTCTTTAACCAATCTTGTGCATCCAATAAGTTCATTTGTGTCTTTGGATTAACATTTAAGTCATTTTCGTCCTCCCTAGGCATATTCTTGTCCAATTAGGGTTTTTAACCAATCTTGTGCTTTAAATAGGTGTGTTTGTGTCATTGGATGATCAATTAGGTCATTTTCGTCCTCCCTAGGCTTATTCTTGTCCAATTTGGGTTTTTAACCAATCTTGTGCATCCAATAAGTTTGTTTGTGTCATTGAATTAATATTTAGGTCATTTTCGTCCTCCCTAGGCATATTCTTGTCCAATTAGGGTTTTTAACCAATCTTGTGCATCCAATAGGTGTGTTTGTGTCATTGGATGATCAATTAGGTCATTTTCGTCCTCCCTAGGCTTATTCTTGTCCAATTAGGGTTTCTAACCAATCTTGTGCATCCAATAACTTTGTTTGTGTCACTGAATTAATATTTAGGTCATTTTCCTCCTCCCTAGGCATATTCTTGTCCAATTAGGGTTTTTAACCAATCTTGTGCATCCAATAGGTGTGTTTGTGTCATTGGATGATCAATTAGGTCATTTTCGTCCTCCCAAGGCTTATTCTTGTCCAATTAGCGTTTTTAACCAATCTTGTGCATCCAATAAGTTGTGTTGTTTCATTGGATTAAAATTTAGGTCAATTTCGTCCCCCCTAGGCTTATTCTTGTCCAATTAGGGTTTTTAACCAATCTTGTGCATCCAATAAGTTCATTTGTGTCATTGGATTAACATTTAGGTCATTTTCGTCCTCCCTAGGCTTATTCTTGTCCAATTAGGGTTTTTAACCAATCTTGTGTATCCAATAGGTGTGTTTGTGTCATTGGATGTTCAATTAGGTCATTTTCGTCCTCCCTAGGCTTATTCTTGTCCAATTAGGGTTTTTAACCAATCTTGAACATCCAATAAGTTTGTTTGTTTCATTGAATTAATATTTAGGTCATTTTCGTCCTCCCAAGGCATATTCTTGTCCAATTAGGGTTTTTAACCAATCTTGTGCATCCAATAGGTGTGTTTGTGTCATTGGATGATCAATTAGGTCATTTTCGTCCTCCCAAGGCTTATTCTTGTCCAATTAGGGTTTTTAACCAATCTTGTGCATCCAATAAGTTTGTTTGTGTCATTGAATTAATATTTAGGTCATTTTCGTTCTCCCTAGGCATATTCTTGTCCAATTAGGGTTTTTACCCAATCTTGTGCATCCAATAGGTGTGTTTGTGTCATTGGATGATCAATTAGGTCATTTTCGTCCTCCCTAGGCTTATTCTTGTCCAATTATGGTTTTTAACCAATCTTGTGCATCCAATAGGTGTGTTTGTGTCATTGGATGATATATTAGGTCATTTTCTTCCTCCCTAGGCTTATTCTTGTCCAATTAGGGTTTTTAACCAATCTTGTGCATCCAATAGGTGTGTTTGTGTCATTGAATGATCAATTAGGTTATTTTCGTCATTCCTAGGCTTATTCTTGTCCAATTAGGGTTTTTAACCAATCTTGTGCATCCAATAGGTGTGTTTGTGTCATTGGATGATCAATTAGGTCATTTTCGTCCTTCCTAGGCTTATTCTTGTCCAATTAGGGTTTTTAACCAATCTTGTGCATCCAATAAGTTCATTAGTGTCATTGGATGATCAATTAGGTCATTTTCGTCCTCCCAAGGCATATTCTTGTCCAACTAGGGTTTTTAACCAATCTTGTGCATCCAATAGGTGTGTTTGTGTCATTGGATGATCAATTAGGTCATTTTCGTCCTCCCTAGGCTTATTCTTGTCCAATTATGGTTTTTAACCAATCTTGTGCATCCAATAGGTGTGTTTGTGTCATTGGATGATCAATTAGGTCATTTTCGTCCTCCCTAGGCATATTCTTGTCCAATTAGGGTTTTTAACCAATCTTGTGCATCCAATAGGTGTGTTTGTGTCATTGGATGATCAATTAGGTCATTTTCGTCCTCTTTAGGCTTATTCTTGTCCAATTAGGGTTTTTAACCAATCTTGTGCATCCAATAAGTTGAGTTATGTCATTGGATTAACATTTAGGTCATTTTCATTCTCCCTAGGCTTATTCTTGTCCAATTAGGTTTTTAACCAATCTTGTGCATCCAATAAGTTTATTTGTTTCATTGGATTCACATTTAGGTCATTTTCGTCCTCCCTATGCATATTCTTGTCCAATTAGTGTTTTCAACCCATCTTGTGCATCCAATAGGTGTGTTTATCTCATTGGATGATCAATTAGGTCACTTTGATCCTCCCTAGGCTTATTCTTGTCCAATTAGGGTTTTTAACCAATCTTGTGCATCCAATAAGTTCATTTGTGTCATTGGATTAACATTTAGGTCATTTTCGTCCTCTCTAGGCATATTCTTTTCCAATTAGGGTTTTTAACCAATCTTGTGCATCCAATAGGTGTGTTTGTGTCATTGGATGATCAATTTAGGTCATTTTCGTCCTCCCTAGGCATATTCTTGTCCAATTAGGGTTTTTAACCAATCTTGTGCATCCAATAGGTGTGTTTGTGTCATTGGATGATCAATTAGGTCATTTTCGTCCTCCCTAGGATTATTCTTGTCCAATTAGGATTTTTAACCAATCTTGTGCATCCAATAAGTTTGTTTGTGTCATTGGATGATCAATTAGGTTATTTTCGTCCTCCCTAGGCATATTCTTGTCCAATTAGGGTTTTTAACCAATCTTGTGCATCCAATAGGTGTGTTTGTGTCATTGGATGATCAATTAGGTCATTTTCGTCCTCCCTAGACTTATTCTTGTCCAATTAGGGTTTTTAACAAATCTTGTGCAACCAATAAGTTCATTTGTGTCATTAGATGATCAATAAGGTTATTTTCGTCCATCCTAGCCATATTCTTGTCCAATTAGGGTTTTTAACCAATCTTGTGCATCCAATAGGTGTGTTTCTGTCATTGGATGATCAATTAGGTCATTTTCGTCCTCCCTAGGCATATTCTTGTCCAATTAGGGTTTTTAACCAATCTTGTGCATCCAATAGGTGTGTTTGTGTCATTGGATGATCAATTTAGGTCATTTTCGTCCTCCCTAGGCATATTCTTGTCCAATTAGGGTTTTTAACCAATCTTGTGCATCCAATAGGTGTGTTTGTGTCATTGGATGATCAATTAGGTCATTTTCGTCCTCCCTAGACTTATTCTTGTCCAATTAGGGTTTTTAACCAATCTTGTGCATTCAATAGGTGTGTTTGTGTCATTGGATGATCAATTAGGTCATTTTCGTCCTCCCTAGGCTTATTCTTGTCCAATTAGGGTTTTTAACCAATCTTGTGCATTCAAAAGGTGTGTTTGTGTCAATGGATGATCAATTAGGTCATTTTCGTCCTCCCTAGGCATATTCTTGTCCAATTAGGGTTTTTAACCAATCTTGTGCATCCAATAGGTGTGTTTGTGTCATTGGATGATCAATTAGGTCATTTTCGTCCTCCCTAGGCATATTCTTGTCCAATTAGGGTTTTTAACCAATCTTGTGCATCCAATAGGTGTGTTTGTGTCATTGGATGATTAATTAGGTCATTTTCGTCCTCCCTAGGCATATTCTTGTCCATTTAGGGTTTTTAACGAATCTTGTGCATCCAATAGGTGTGTTTGTGTCATTGGATGATCAATTAGGTCATTTTCGTCCACCCTAGGCATATTCTTGTCCAATTAGGGTTTTTAACTAATCTTGTGCATCCAATAAGTTCATTTGTGTCATTGGATGATCAATTAGGTCATTTTCGTCCTCCCTAGGCATATTCTTGTCCAATTAGGGTTTTTAACCAATCTTGTGCATCCAATAGGTGTGTTTGTGTCATTGGATGATCAATTAGGTCATTTTCGTCTTCCCTAGGCTTATTCTTGTCCAATTAGGGTTTTTAACCAATCTTGTGCGTCCAATAAGTTGAGTTGTGTCATTGGATTAACATTTAGGTCATTTTCGTTCTCCCTAGGCTTATTCTTGTCCAATTAGGGTTTTTAACCAATCTTGTGCATCCAATAAGTTCATTTGTGTTATTGGATTAACATTTCGGTCATATTCGTCCTCCCTAGGCATATTCTTGTCCAATTAGGGTTTTTAACCAATCTTGTGCATCCAATAGGTGTGTTTGTGTCATTGGATGATCAATTAGGTCATTTTCGTCCTCCCTAGGCATATTCTTGTCCAATTAGGGTTTTTAACCAATCTTGTGCATCCAATAGGTGTGTTTGTGTCATTGGAAGATCAATTAGGTCATTTACGTCCTCCCTAGGCTTATTCTTGTCCAATTAGGGTTTTTAACCAATCTTGTGCATCCAATAACTTTGTTTGTGTCATTGAATTAATATTTAGGTCATTTTCGTCCTCCCTAGGCATATTCTTGTCCAATTAGGGTTTTTAAACAATGTTGTGCATCCTATAGGTGTGTTTGTGTCATTGGATGATCAATTAGGTCATTTTCATCCTTCCTAGGCTTATTCTTGTCCAATTAGGGTTTTTAACCAATCTTGTGCATCCAATAAGTTTGTTTGTGTCATTGAATTAATATTTAGGTCATTTTCGTCCTCCCTAGGCATATTCTTGTCCAATTAGGGTTTTTAACCAATCTTGTGCATCCAATAGGTGTGTTTGTGTCATTGGATGATCAATTATGTCATTTTCGTCCTCCCTTGGCTTATTCTTGTCCAATTAGGGTTTTTAACCAATCTTGTGCATCCAATAGGTGTGTTTGTGTCATTGGATGATCAATTAGGTCATTTTCGTCCTCCCTAGGCTTATTCTTGTCCAATTAGCGTTTTTAACCAATCTTGTGCATCCAATAAGTTTGTTTGTGTCATTGAATTAATATTTAGGTCATTTTCGTCCTCTTTAGGCATATTCTTGTCTAATTAGGGTTTTTAACCAATGTTGTGCACCCAATAAGTTCGTTTTTGTAAATGAATTAACATTTAGGTCATATTCGTCCTCCCTAGGCATATTCTTGTCCAATTAGGGTTTTTAACCAATCTTGTGCATCCAATAGGTGTGTTTGTGTCATTGGATGATCAATTAGGTCATTTTCGTCCTCCCTAGGCATATTCTTGTCCAATTAGGGTTTTTAACCAATCTTGTGCATCCAATAAGTTCATTTGTGTCATTGGATTAACATTTAGGTTATTTTTGTCCTCTCTAGGCATATTCTTGTCCAATTAGGGTTTTTAACCAATCTTGTGCATCCAATAGGTGTGTTTGTGTCATTGGATGATCAATTAGGTCATTTTCGTCCTCCCTAGGCTTATTCTTGCCCAATTAGGGTTTTTAACCAATCTTGTGCATCCAATAAGTTGTGTTGTGTCATTGGATTAGCATTTAGGTCATTTTCGTCCTCCCTAGGCTTATTCTTGTCCAATTAGGGTTTTTAACCAATCTTGTGCATCCAATAAGTTCATTTGTGTCATTGGATGATCAATTAGGTCATTTTCGTCCTCCCTAGGCATATTCTTGTCCAATTAGGGTTTTTAACCAATCTTGTGCATCCAATAGGTGTGTTGTGTCATTGGATGATCAATTAGGTCATTATCGTCCTCCCTAGGCATATTCTTGTCCAATTAGGGTTTTTAACCAATCTTGTGCATCCAATAAGTTTGTTTGTGTCATTGAATTAATATTTAGGTCATTTTCGTCCTCCCTAGGCATATTCTTGTCCAATTAGGGTTTTTAACCAATCTTGTGCATCCAATAGGTGTGTTTGTGTCATTGGATGATCAATTAGGTCATTTACGTCCTCCCTAGGCTTATTCTTGTCCAATTAGGGTTTTTAACCAATCTTGTGCATCCAATAACTTTGTTTGTGTCATTAAATTAATATTTAGGTCATTTTCGTCCTCCCTAGGCATATTCTTGTCCAATTAGGGTTTTTAACCAATCTTGTGCATCCAATAGGTGTGTTTGTGTCATTGGATGATCAATTTGGTCATTTTCGTCCTCCCTAGGCATATTCTTGTCCAATTAGGGTTTTTAACCAATCTTGTGCATCCAATAGGTGTGTTGTGTCATTGGAGGATCAATTAGGTCATTTTCGTCCTCCCTAGGCATATTCTTGTCCAATTAGGGTTTTTAACCAATCTTGTGCATCCAATAAGTTTGTTTGTGTCATTGAATTAATATTTAGGTCATTTTCGTCCTCCCTAGGCATATTCTTGTCCAATTAGGGTTTTTAACCAATCTTGTGCATCCAATAGGTGTGTTTGTGTCATTGGATGATCAATTAGGTCATTTTCGTCCTCCCTAGGCTTATTCTTGTCCAATTAGGGTTTTTAACTAATCTTGTGCATCCAATAAGTTGAGTTGTGTCATTGGATTAACATTTAGGTCATTTTCATTCTCCCTAGGCTTATTCTTGTCCAATTAGGTTTTTAACCAATCTTGTGCATCCAATAGGTGTGTTTGTGTCATTGGATGATCAATTAGGTCGTTTTCGTCCTCCCTAGGCTTATTCTTGTCCAATTAGGGTTTTTAACCAATCTTGTGCATCCGATAAGTTTGTTTGTGTCATTGAATTAATATTTAGGTCATTTTCGTCCTCCCTAGGCATATTCTTGTCCAATTAGGGTTTTTAACCAATCTTGTGCATCCAATAGGTGTGTTTGTGTCATTGGATGATCAATTAGGTCATTTACGTCCTCCCTAGGTAATTTCTTGTCCAATTAGGGTTTTTAACAAATCTTGTGCATCCAATAGGTGTGTTTGTGTCATTGGATGATCAATTAGGTCATTTTCGTCCTCCCTAGGCTTATTCTTGTCCAATTAGGGTTTTTAACCAATCTTGTGCATCTAATAGGTGTGTTTGTGTCATTGGATGATCAATTAGGTCATTTTCGTCCTCCCTAGGCTTATTCTCTTCCAATCAGGGTTTTTAACCAATCTTGTGCATCCAATAGGTGTGATTGTGTCATTGGATGATCAATTAGGTCATTTTCGTCCTCCCTAGGCTTATTCTTGTCCAATTAGGGTTTTTAACAAATCTTGTGCATCCAATAAGTTCATTTGTGTCATTGGATGATCAATTAGGTCATTTTCGTCCTCCCTAGGATTATTCTTGTCCAATTAGGGTTTTTAACCAATCTTGTGCATCCAATAGGTGTGTTTGTGTCATTGGATGATCAATTAGGTCATTTTCGTCTTCCCTAGGCTTATTCTTGTCCAATTAGGGTTTTTAACAAATCTTGTGCATCCAATAAGTTCATTTGTGTCATTGGATGATCAATTAGGTCATTTTCGTCCTCCCTAGGCATATTCTTGTCCATCTAGGATTTTTAACCAATCTTGTGCATCCAATAGGTGTGTTTGTGTCATTGGATGATCAATTAGGTCATTTTCGTCCTCCCTAGGCATATTCTTGTCCAATTAGGGTTTTTAACTAATCTTGTGAATCCAATAGGTGTGTTTGTGTCATTGGATGATCAATTAGGTTATTTTCGTCCTTCGTAGGCTTATTCTTGTCCAATTAGGGTTTTTAACCAATCTTGTGCATCCAATAAGTTCATTTGTGTCATTGGATTAACGTTTAGGTCATTTTCGTCCTCCCTAGGCATAGTCTTGTCCAATTAGGGTTTGTAACCAATCTTGTGCATCCAATAAGTTCATTTGTGTTATTGGATTAACATTTAGGTCATATTCGTCTTCCCTAGCCATATTCTTGTCCAATTAGGGTATTTAACCAATCTTGTGCATCCAATAGGTGTGTTTGTGTCATTGGATGATCAATTAGGTCATTTTTGTCCTCCCTAGGCATATTATTGTCCAATTAGGGTTTTTAACCAATCTTTTGCATCCTATAGGTGTGTTTGTGGCAATGGATGATCAATTAGGTCATTTTCGTCCTCCCCAGGCTTATTCTTGTCCAATTAGGGTTTTTAACCAATCTTGTGCATCCAATAGGTGTGTTTGTGTCATTGGATGATCAAATAGGTCATTTTAGTCCTCCCTAGGCTTATTCTTGCCCAATTAGGGTTTTTAACCTATCTTGTGCATCCAATAATTTGAGTTGTGTCATTGGATTAGCATTTAGGTCATTTTCGTCCTCCCTAGGCATATTCTTGTCCAATTAG
Source organism: Cicer pinnatifidum (assembly GCA_037974775.1). NCBI lineage: Eukaryota > Viridiplantae > Streptophyta > Magnoliopsida > Fabales > Fabaceae > Cicer > Cicer pinnatifidum. Next base: position 63,192 of record JBBPBR010001141.1, on the reverse strand, counting down.
GGTTTTTAACCAATCTTGTGCCTCCAATAGGTGTGTTTGTGTCATTGGGTGATCAATTAGGTCATTTTCGTCCTCCCTAGGCTTATTCTTGTCCAATTAGGGTTTTTAACCAATCTTGTGCATCCAATAACTTTGTTTGTGTCATTGAATTAATATTTTGGTCATTTTCGTCCTCCCTAGGCATATTCTTGTCCAATTAGGGTTTTTAACCAATCTTGTGCATCCAATAGGTGTGTTTGTGTCATTGGATGATCAATTAGGTCGTTTTCGTCCTCCCTAGGCTTATTCTTGTCCAATTAGGGTTTTTAACCAATCTTGTGCATCCGATAAGTTTGTTTGTGTCATTGAATTAATATTTAGGTCATGTTCGTCCTCCTTAGGCATATTCTTGTCCAATTAGGGTTTTTAACCAATCTTGTGGATCCAATAGATGTGTTTGTGTCATTGGATGATCAATTAGGTCATTTTCGTCCTCCCTAGGCTTATTCTTGTCCAATTAGGGTTTTTAACCAATCTTGTGCATCCAATAACTTTGTTTGTGTCATTGAATTAATATTTTGGTCATTTTCGTCCTCCCTAGGCATATTCTTGTCCAATTAGGGTTTTTAACCAATCTTGTGCATCCAAAAGGTGTGTTTGTGTCATTGGATGATCAATTAGGTCATTTTCGTCCTCCCTATGCTTATTCTTGTCCAATTAGGGTTTTTAACCAATCTTGTGCATCCGATAAGTTTGTTTGTGTCATTGAATTAATATTTAGGTCATGTTCGTCCTCCCTAGGCATATTCTTGTCCAATTAGGGTTTTTAATCAATCTTGTGGATCCAATAGATGTGTTTGTGTCATTGGATGATCAATTAGGTCATTTTCGTCCTCCCTAGGCTTATTCTTGTCCAATTAGGGTTTTTAACCAATCTTGTGCATCCAATAACTTTGTTTGTGTCATTGAATTAATATTTAGGTCATTTTCGTCCTCCCTAGGCATATTATTGTCCAATTAGTGTTTTTAACCAATCTTGTTCATCGAATATGTGTGTTTGTGGCATTGGATGATCAATTAGGTCATTTTCGTCCTCCCTAGGCTTATTCTTGTCCAATTAGGGTTTTTAACCAATCCTGTGCATCCAATAAGTTCATTTGTGTCATTGGATTAACATTTAGGTCATTTTCGTCGTCCCTAGGCTTATTCTTGTCCAATTAGGGTTTTTAACCAATCTTGTGCATCCAATAGGTGTGTTTGGGTCATTGGATGATCAATTAGGTCATTTTCGTCCTCCCTATGCTTATTCTTGTCCAATTAGGGTTTTTAACCAATCTTGTGCATCCAATAAGTTAATTTGTGTCATTGGATTTACATTTAGGTCATTTTCGTCCTCCCTAGGCATATTCTTGTCCAATTAGGGTTTTTAACCAATCTTGTGCATCCAATAGGTGTGTTTGTGTCATTGGATGATCAATTAGGTCATTTTCGTCCTCCCTAGGCTTATTCTTGTCCAATTAGGGTTTTTAACCAATCTTGTGCATCCGATAAGTTTATTTGTGTCATTGAATTAATATTTAGGTCATTTTTGTCCTCCCTAGGCATATTCTTGTCCAATTAGGGTTTTTAACCAATCTTGTGCATCCAATAGGTGTGTTTGTGTCATTGGATGATCAATTAGGTCATTTTCGTCCTCCCTAGGCATATTCTTGTCCAATTAGGGTTTTTAACCAATCTTGTGCATCCAATAGGTGTGTTTGTGTCATTGGATGATCAATTAGGTTATTTTCGTCCTCCCTAGGCTTATTCTTGTCCAATTAGGGTTTTTAACAAATCTTGTGCATCCAATAACTTTGTTTGTGTCATTGAATTAATATTTAGGTCATTTTCGTCCTCCCTAGGCATATTCTTGTCCAATTAGGGTTTTTAACCAATCTTGTGCATCCAATAGGTGTTTTTGTGTCATTGGATGATCAATTAGGTCATTTTCGTCCTCCCTAGGCATATTCTTGTCCAATTAGGGTTTTTAACCAATCTTGTGCATCCAATAGGTGTGTTTGTGTCATTGGATGATCAATTAGGTCATTTTCGTCCTCCCTAGGCTTATTCTTGTCCAATTAGGGTTTTTAACCAATCTTGTACATCTAATAAGTTCATTTGTGTCATTGGATTAACATTTAGGTCATTTTCGTCCTCCTTAGGCATATTCTTGTCCAATTAGGGTTTTTAACCCATCTTGTGCATCCAATAGGTGTATTTGTGTCATTGGATGATCAATTAGGTCATTTTCGTCCTCCCTAGGCATTTTTTGGTCCAATTAGGGTTTTTAACCAATCTTGTGCATCCAATAGGTGTGTTTGTGTCATTGGATGATCAATTAGGTCATTTTCGTCCTCCCTAGGCATATTCTTGTCCAATTAGGGTTTTTAACCAATCTTGTGCATCCAATAGGTGTGTTTGTGTCATTGGATGATCAATTAGGTCATTTTCGTCCTCCCTAGGCATATTCTTGTCCAATTAGGGTTTTTAACCAATCTTGTGCATCCAATAGGTTGAGTTGTGTCATTGGATTAACATTTAGGTCATTTTCGTCCTCCCTAGGCATATTCTTGTCCAATTAGGGTTTTTAACCAATCTTGTGCATCCAATAGGTGTGTTTGTGTCATTGGATGATCAATTAGGTCATTTTCGTCCTCCCTAGGCATATTCTTGTCCAATTAGGGTTTTTAACCAATCTTGTGCATCCAATAACTGTGTTTGTGTCATTGAATTATTATTTAGGTCATTTTCGTCCTCCCTAGGCATATTCTTGTCCAATTAGGGTTTTTAACCAATCTTGTGCATCCAATAGGTGTGTTTGTGTCATTGGATGATCAATTAGGTTATTTTCGTCCTCCCTAGGCTTATTCTTGTCCAATTAGGGTTTTTTTACCAATCTTGTGCATCCAATAGGTGTGTTTGTGTCATTGGATGATCAATTAGGTCATTTTCGTCCTCCCTAGGCTTATTCTTGCCCAATTAGGGTTTTTAACCAATCTTGTGCATCCAATAAGTTGAGTTGTGTCATTGGATTAACATTTAGGTCATTTTCGTCCTCCCTAGGCTTATTCTTGTCCAATTAGGATTTTTAACCAATCTTGTGCATTCAATAAGTTCATTTGTGTCATTTGATTAACATTTAGGTCATTTTCGTCCTCCCTAGGCATATTCTTGTCCAATTAGGGTTTTTAACCAATCTTGTGCATCCAATAGGTGTGTTTGTGTCATTGGATGATCAATTAGGTTATTTTCGTCCTCCCTAGGCTTATTCTTGTCCAATTAGGGTTTTTAACCAATCTTGTGCATCCAATAGGTGTGTTTGTGTCATTGGATGATCAATTAGGTCATTTTCGTCCTCCCTAGGCTTATTCTTGTCCAATTAGGGTTTTTAACAAATCTTGTGCATCCAATAAGTTCATTTGTGTCATTGGATGATCAATTAGGTCATTTTCGTCCTCCCTAGGCATAAACTAGGGTTTTTAACCAATCTTGTGCATCCAATAAGTTCATTTGTGTCATTGGAAGATCAATTAGGTCATTTTCGTCCTCCCTAGGCATATTCTTGTCCAACTAGGATTTTTAACCAATCTTGTGCATCCAATAGGTGTGTTTGTGTCATTGGATGATCAATTAGGTCATTTTCGTCCTCCCTAGGCATATTCTTGTCCAATTAGGGTTTTTAACCAATCTTGTGCATCCAAAAGGTGTGTTTGTGTCATTGGATGATCAATTAGGTCATTTTCGTCCTCCCTATGCTTATTCTTGTCCAATTAGGGTTTTTAACCAATCTTGTGCATCCAATAAGTTCATTTGTGTCATTGGATTAACATTTAGGTCATTTCCGTCCTCCCTAGGCTTATTCTTGTCCAATTAGGGTTTTTAACCAATCTTGTGCATCCAATAGGTGGGTTTGTGTCATTGGATGATCAATTAGGTCATTTTCGTCCTCCCTAGGCTTGTTCTTGTCCAACTAGGGTTTTTAACCAATTTTGTGCATCCAATAGGTGTGTTCGTGTCATTGGATGATCAATTAGGTCATTTTCGTCCTCCCTTGGCATATTCTTGTCCAACTAGGGTTTTTAACCAATCTTGTGCATCCAATAGGTGTGTTTGTGTCATTGGATGATCAATTAGGTCATTTTCGTCCTCCCTAGGCTTATTTTTGTCCAATTAGGGTTTGTAACCAATCTTGTGCATCCAATAAGTTGAGTTGTGTCATTGGATTAACATTTAGGTCATTTTCGTTCTCCCTAGGCTTAGTCTTGTCCAATTAGGGTTTGTAACCAATCTTGTGCATCCAATAAGTTCATTTGTGTTATTGGATTAACATTTAGGTCATACTCGTCTTCCCTAGCCATATTCTTGTTCAATTAGGGTATTTAACCAATCTTGTGCATCCAATAGGTGTGTTTGTGTCATTGGATGATCAATTAGGTCATTTTCGTTCTCCCTAGGCATATTCTTGTCCAGTTAGGGTTTTTAACCAATCTTGTGCATCCAATAGATGTGTTTGTGTCACTGGATGATCAATTAGGTCATTTTCGTCGTTCCCTAGGCATATTCTTGTCCAATTAGGGTTTTTAACCAATCTGGTGCATCCAATAGGTGTTTTTGTGTCATTGGATGATCAATTAGGTCATTTTCGCCCTCCCTAGGCATGTTCTTGTCCAACTAGGGTTTTTAACCAATTTTGTGCATCCAATAGGTGTGTTTGTGTCATTGGATGATCAATTTAGGTCATTTTCGTCCTCCCTAGGCATATTCTTGTCCAATTATGGTTTTTAACCAATCTTGTGCATCCAATAGGTGTGTTTGTGTCATTGGATGATCAATTAGGTCATTTTCGTCCTCCCTAGGCTTATTCTTGTCCAATTAGGGTTTTCAACCCATCTTGTGCATCCAATAAGTTGAGTTGTTTCATTGGATTAACATTTAGGTCATTTTCGTCCTCCCTAGGCATATTCTTGTCCAATTAGGGTTTTTAACCAATCTTGTGCATCCAATAGGTGTGTTTGTGTCATTGCATGATCAATTAGGTCATTATCGTCCTCCCTAGGCTTATTCTTGTCCAATTAGGGTTTTTAACCAATCTTGTGCATCCAATAACTTTGTTTGTGTCATTGAATTAATATTTTGGTCATTTTCGTCCTCCCTAGGCAAATTCTTGTCCAATTAGGGTTTTTAACCAATCTTGTGCATCCAATAGGTGTGTTTGTGTCATTGGATGATCAATTAGGTCATTTACGTCCTCCCTATGCTTATTCTTGTCCAATTAGGGTTTTTAACCAATCTTGTGGATCCAATAAGTTCATTTGTGTCATTGGATTACATTTAGGTCATTTTCGTCCTCCCTAGGCATATTCTTGTCCAATTAGGGTTTTTAACCAATCTTGTGCATCCAATAGGTGGGTTTGTGTCATTGGATGATCAATTAGGTCATTTTCGTCCTCCCTAGGCTTATTCTTGTCCAATTAGGGTTTTTAACCAATCTTGTGCATCCAATAAGTTGAGTTGTGTCATTGGATTAACATTTCGGTCATTTTCGTTCTCCCTAGGCTTATTCTTGTCCAATTAGGGTTTTTAACCAATCTTGTGCATCCAATAAGTTGAGTTGTGTCATTGGATTAACATTTACGTCATTTTCGTTCTCCCTAGGCTTAGTCTTGTCCAATTAGGGTTTGTAACCAATCTTGTGCATCCAATAAGTTCATTTGTGTTATTGGATTAACATTTAGGTCATATTCGTCTTCCCTAGCCATATTCTTGTCCAATTAGGGTATTTAACCAATCTTGTGCATCCAATAGGTGTGTTTGTGTCATTGGATGATCAATTAGGTCATTTTCGTTCTCCCTAGGCATATTCATGTCCAGTTAGGGTTTTTAACCAATCTTGTGCATCCAATAGATGTATTTGTGTCACTGGATGATCAATTAGGTCATTTTCGTCGTTCCCTAGGCATATTCTTGTCCAATTAGGGTTTTTAACCAATCTGGTGCATCCAAGAGGTGTGTTTGTGTCATTGGATGATCAATTAGGCCATTTTCGCCCTCCCTAGGCATGTTCTTGTCCAACTAGGGTTTTTAACCAATTTTGTGCATCCAATAGGTGTGTTTGTGTCATTGGAAGATCAATTAGGTCATTTTCGTCCTCCCTAGGCTTATTCTTCTCCAATTAGGGTTTTTAACCAATCTTGTGCATCCAATAGGTGTGTTTGTGTCATTGGATGATCAATTTAGGTCATTTTCGTCCTCCCTAGGCATATTCTTGTCGAATTAAGGTTTTTAACCAATCTTGTGCATCCAATAGGTGTGTTTGTGGCAATTGATGATCAATTAGGTCATTTTCGTCCTCCCTAGGCATATTCTTGTCCAATTAGGGTTTTTAACCAATCTTGTGCATCCAGTAGGTGTGTTTGTGTCATTGGATGATCAATTATGTCATTTTCGTCCACCCTAGGCTTATTCTTGTCCAATTAGGGTTTTCAACCCATCTTGTGCATCCAATAAGTTGAGTTGTTTCATTGGATTAACATTTAGGTCATTTTCGTCCTCCCTAGGCATATTCTTGTCCAATTAGGGTTTTTAACCAATCTTGTGCATCCAATAGATGTGTTTGTGTCATTGGATGATCAATTAGGTCATTTTCGTCCTCCCTAGGCTTATTCTTGTCCAATTAGGATTTTTAACCAATCTTGTGCATCCAATATGTGTGTTTGTGTCATTAGATGATCAATTAGGTCATTTTCGTCCTCCCTAGGCTTATTCTTGTCCAATTAGGGTTTTTAACCAATCTTGTGCATCCAATAGGTGTGTTTGTGTCATTGGATGATCAATTAGGTAATTTTCGTCCTCCCTAGGCTTATTCTTGTCCAATTAGAGTTTTTAACCAATCGTGTGCATCCAATAAGTTTGTTTGTTTCATTGAATTAATATTTAGGTCATTTTCGTCCTCCCTAGGCATATTCTTGTCCAATTAGGGTTTTTAACCAATCTTGTGCATCCAATAGGTGTGTTTGTGTCATTGGATGATCAATTAGGTCATTTTCGTCCTCCCTAGGCTTATTCTTGTCCAATTAGGGTTTTTAACCAATCTTGTGCATCCAATAAGTTGAGTTGTGTCATTGGATTAACATTTAGGTCATTTTCGTCCTCCCTAGGCTTATTCTCGTCCAATTTGGATTTTTAACCAATCTTGTGCATCCAATAGGTGTGTTTGTGTCATTGGATGATCAATTAGGTAACTTTCGTCCTCCCTAGCCTTATTCTTGCCCAATTAGGGTTTTTAACCATTCTTGTGCATCCAATAAGTTGAGTTGTGTCATTGGATTAACATTTAGGTCATTTTCGTCCTCCCTAGGCTTATTCTTGTCCAATTAGGGTTTTTAACCAATCTTGTGCATCCAATAGGTGTGTTTGTGTCTTTGGATGATCAATTAGGTCATTTTCGCCCTCCGTAGGCCTATTCTTGTCCAATTAGGGTTTTTAACCAATCTTGTCCATCCGATAAGTTTGTTTGTGTCATTGAATTAATATTTAGGTCATTTTCGTCCTCCCTAGGCATATTCTTGTCCAATTAGGGTTTTTAACCAATCTTGTGCATCCAATAGGTGTGTTTGTGTCATTGGATGATCAATTAGGTCATTTTCGTCCTCCCTAGGCATATTCTTGTCCAATTAGGGTTTTTAACCAATCTTGTGCATCCAATAGGTTTGTTTGTGTCATTGGATGAACAATTAGGTCATTTTCGTCCTCCCTAGGCTTATTCTTGTCCAATTAGGGTTTTTAACCAATCTTGTGCATCCAATAGGTGTGTTTGTGTCATTGGATGATCAATTAGGTAATTTTCGTCCTCCCTAGGCTTATTCTTGTCCAATTAGAGTTTTTAACCAATCGTGTGCATCCAATAAGTTTGTTTGTTTCATTGAATTAATATTTAGGTCATTTTCGTCCTCCCTAGGCATATTCTTGTCCAATTAGGGTTTTTAACCAATCTTGTGCATCCAATAGGTGTGTTTGTGTCATTGGATGATCAATTAGGTCATTTTCGTCCTCCCTAGGCTTATTCTTGTCCAATTAGGGTTTTTAACCAATCTTGTGCATCCAATAAGTTGAGTTGTGTCATTGGATTAACATTTAGGTCATTTTCGTCCCCCCTAGGCTTATTCTTGTCCAATTAGGGTTTTTAACCAATCTTGTGCATCCAATAACTTTGTTTGTGTCCTTGAATTAATATTTAGGTCATTTTCGTCCTCCCTAGGCATATTCTTGTCCAATTAGGGTTTTTAACCAATCTTGTGCATCCAATAGGTGTGTTTGTGTCATTGGATGATCAATTAGGTTATTTTCGTCCTCCCTAGGCTTATTCTTGTCCAATTAGGGTTTTTAACCAATCTTGTGCATCCAATAAGTTTGTTTGTGTCATTGAATTAATATTTAGGTTATTTTCGTCCTCCCTAGGCATATTCTTGTCCAATTAGGGTTTTTAACCAATCTTGTGCATCCAATAGGTGTGTTTGTGTCATTGGATGATCAATTAGGTCATTTTCGTCCTCCCTAGGCTTATTCTTGTCCAATTAGGGTTTTTAACCAATCTTGTGCATCCAATAACTTTGTTTGCGTCATTGAATTAATATTTAGGTCATTTTCCTCCGCCCTAGGCATATTCTTGTGCAATTTGGGTTTTTAACCAATGTTGTGCATCCAATAGGTCTGTTTGTGTCATTGGATGATCAATTAGGTCATTTTCGTCCTCCCTAGGCTTATTCTTGTCCAATTAGGGTTTTTAACCAATCTTGTGCATCCAATAAGTTCATTTGTGTCATTGGATTAACATTTAGGTCATTTTCGTCCCCCCTAGGCATACTCTTGTCCAATTAGAGTTTTAGACAAATCGTGTGCATCCAATAGGTGTGTTTGTGTCATTGGATGATCAATTCGGTTATTTTCGTCCTCCCTAGGCTTATTCTTGTCCAATTAGGGTTTTTAACTAATCTTGTGCATCCAATTGGTGTGTTTGTGTCATTGGATGATCAATTAGGTCATTTTCGTCCTCCCTAGGCATATTCTTGTCCAATTAGGGTTTTTAACGAATCTTGTGCATCCAATTGGTGTGTTTTGGTCATTGGATGTTCAATTAGGTCATTTTCGTCCTCCCTAGGCTTATTCTTGTCCAATAAGGGTTTTTAACCAATCTTGTGCATCCAATAAGTTGAGTTGTGTCATTAGATTAACATCTAGGTCATTTTCGTCCCCCCTAGGCATATTCTTGTCCAATTAGAGTTTTAGACAAATCGTGTGCATCCAATAGGTGTGTTTGTGTCATTGGATGATCAATTCGGTTATTTTCGTCCTCCCTAGGCTTATTCTTGTCCAATTAGGGTTTTTAACTAATCTTGTGCATCCAATTGGTG
>JBBPBR010001141.1:18808-53754 GCA_037974775.1 Cicer pinnatifidum | reverse complement strand
AGGGTTTTTAACCAATCTTGTGCATCCAATAAGTTGAGTTGTGTCATTAGATTAACATCTAGGTCATTTTCGTCCCCCCTAGGCATATTCTTGTCCAATTAGAGTTTTAGACAAATCGTGTGCATCCAATAGGTGTGTTTGTGTCATTGGATGATCAATTCGGTTATTTTCGTCCTCCCTAGGCTTATTCTTGTCCAATTAGGGTTTTTAACTAATCTTGTGCATCTAATTGGTGTGTTTGTGTCATTGGATGATCAATTAGGTCATTTTCGTCCTCCCTAGGCTTATTCTTGCCCAATTAGGGTTTTTAACCAATCTTGCGCATCCAATAAGTTGAGTTGTGTCATTGGATTAAAATTTAGGTCATTTTCGTCCTCCCTAGGCGTATTTTGTCCGATTAGGGTTTTTACCAATCTTGTGCATCCAATAAGTTCATTTGTGTCACTGGAATAACATTTAGGTCATTTTCGTCCTCCCTAGGCATATTCTTGTCCAATTAGAGTTTTAGACCAATCTTGTGCATCCAATAGGTGTGTTTGTGTCATTGGATGATCAATTAGGTTATTTTCGTCCTCCCTAGGCTTATTCTTGTCCAATTAGGGTTTTTAACTAATCTTGTGCATCCAATAAGTTCATTTGTGTCATTGGATGATCAATTAGGTCATTTTCGTCCTCCCTAGGCATATTCTTGTCCAATTAGGGTTTTTAACCAATCTTGTGCATCCAATAGGTGTGTTTGTGTCATTGGATGATCAATTAGGTTATTTTCGTCCTCCCTAGGCTTATTCTTGTCCAATTAGGGTTTTTAACCAATCTTGTGCTTCCAATAAGTTGAGTTGTGTCATTGGATTAACATTTAGGTCATTTTCGTTCTCCCTAGGCTTATTCTTGTCCAATTAGGGTTTTTAACCAATCTTGTGCATCCAATAAGTTCATTTGTGTTACTGGATTAACATTTAGGTCATATTCGTCTTCCCTAGGCATATTCTTGTCCAATTAGGGTTTTTAACCAATCTTGTGCATCCAATAGGTGTGTTTGTGTCATTGGATGATCAATTAGGTCATTTTCGTCCTCCCTAGGCATATTCTTGTCCAATTAGGGTTTTTAACCAATCTTGTGCATCCAATAGGTGTGTTTGTGTCATTGGATGATCAATTAGGTCATTTTCGTCCTCCCTAGGCACATTCTTGTCCAATTAGGGTTTATAACGAATCTTGTGCATCCAATAGGTGTGTCTGTGTCATTGGATGATCAATTAGTTCATTTTCGTCCTCCCTAGCCTTATTCTTGTCTAATTAGGGTTTTTAACCAATCTTGTGCATCCAATAAGTTGAGTTGTGTCATTGGATTAACATTTAGGTCATTTCCGTCCTCCCTAGGCTTATTCTTTTCCAATTAGGGTTTTTAACCAATCTTGTGCATCCAACAGGTGTGTTTGTGTCATTGGATGATCAATTAGGTCATCTTCGTCCTCCCTAGGCTTATTCTTGCCCAATTAGGGTTTTTAACCAATCTTGTGCATCCAATAAGTTGATTTGTGTCATTGGATTAACATTTAGGTCATTTTCGTCCTCCCTAGGCTTATTCTTGTCCAATTAGGGTTTTTAACCAATCATGTGCATCCAATAAGTTCATTTGTGTCATTGGATTAACATTTAGGTCATTTTCGTCCTCCCTAGGCATATTCTTGTCCAATTAGGGTTTTTAACCAATCTTGTGCATCCAATAGGTGTGTTTGTGTCATTGGATGATCAATTAGGTCATTTTCGTCCTCCCTTGGCACATTCTTGTGCAATTAGGGTTTTTAACCAATCTAGTGCATCCAATAGGTTTGTTTATGTCATTGGATGATCAATTAGGTCATTTTCGTCCTCCCTAGGCTTATTCTTGTCCAATTAGGGTTTTCAACCAATCTTGTGCATCCAATAAGTTGAGTTGTTTCATTGGATTAACATTTAGGTCATTTTCGTCCTCCCTAGGCTTATTCTTGTCCAATTAGGGTTTTTAACCAATCTTGTGCATCCAATAAGTTCATTTGTGTCATTGGATTAACATTTAGGTCATTTTCGTCCTCCGTAGGCATATTCTTGTCCAATTAGAGTTTTAGACCAATCTTGTGCATCCAATAGGTGTGTTTGTGTCATTGGATGATCAATTAGGTTATTTTCGTCCTCCCTAGGATTATTCTTGTCCAATTAGGGTTTTTAACTAATCTTGTGCATCCAATAAGTTCATTTGTGTCATTGGATGATCAATTAGGTCATTTTCGTACTCCCTAGGAATATTCTTGTCCAATTAGGGTTTTTAACCAATCTTGTGCATCCAATAGTTTTGTTTGTGTCATTGGATGATCAATTAGGTCATTTTCGTCCTCCCTAGGCTTATTCTTGTCCAATTAGGGTTTTTAACCAATCTTGTGCATCCAATAAGTTCATTTGTGTCATTGGATTAACATTTAGGTAATTTTCATCCTACCTAGGCATATTCTTGTCCAATTAGAGTTTTAGACCAATCTTGTGCATCAAATAGGTTTGTTTGTGTCATTGGATGATCAATTAGGTCATTTTCGTCCTCCCTAGGCTTATTCTTGTCCAATTAGGGTTTTTAACCAATCTTGTGCATCCAATAGGTGTGTTTGTGTCATTGGATGATCAATTAGGTCATTTTCGTCCTCCCTAGGCTTATTCTTGTCCAATTAGGGTTTTTAACAATTCTTGTGCATCTAATAGGTGTGTTTGTGTCATTGGATGATCAATTAGGTCTTTTTCGTCCTCCCTAGGCTTATTCTTGTCCAATTAGGGTTTTTAACCAATCTTGTGCATCCAATAGGTGTGTTTGTGTCATTGGATGATCAATTAGGTCATTTTCGTCCTCCCTAGGCTTATTCTTGTCCAATTAGGGTTTTTAACAAATCTTGTGCACCCAATAAGTTCATTTGTGTCATTGGATGATCAATTAGGTCATTTTCGTCCTCCCTAGGCATATTCTTGTCCAACTAGGGTTTTTAACCAATCTTGTGCATCCAATAAGTTCATTTGTGTCATTGGATGATCAATTAGGTCATTTTCGTCCTCCCTAGGCATATTCTTGTCCAACTAGGGTTTTTAACCAATCTTGTACATCCAATGGCTGTGTTTGTGTCATTGGATGATCAATTAGGTCATTTTCGTCCTCCCTAGGCTTATTCTTGTCCAATTAGGGTTTTTAACCAATCTTGTGCATCCAATAAGTTCATTTGTGTCATTGGATGATCAATTAGGTCATTTTCTTCCTCACTAAGCATATTCTTGTCCAACTAGGGTTTTAAACCAATCTTGTGCATCTAATAGGTGTGTTTGTGTCATTGGATGATCAATTAGGTCGTTTTTGTCCTCCCTAGGCTTATTCTTGTCCAATTAGGGTTTTTAACCAATCTTGTGCATTCAATAACTTTGTTTGTGTCATTGAATTAATATTTAGGTCATTTTCGTCCTCCCTAGGCTTATTCTTGTCCAATTAGGGTTTTTAACCAATCTTGTGCATCCAATAGGTGTGTTTGTGTCATTGGATGATCAATTAGGTCATTTTCGTCCTCCCTAGGCTTATTCTTGTCCAATTAGGGTTTTTAACCAATCTTGTGCATCCAATAAGTTCATTTGTGTCATTGGATTAACATTTAGCTCATTTTCGTCCACCCTAGGCATATTCTTGTCCAATTAAGGTTTTTAACCAATCTTGTGCATCCAATAGGTGTGTTTGTGTCATTGGATGATCAGTTAGGTCATTTTCGTCCTTTCTATGCTTATTCTTGTCCATTTAGGGTTTTTAACCAATCTTGTGCATCCAATAAGTTCATTTGTGTCATTGGATGATCAATTAGGTCATTTTCGTCCTCACTAGGCATATTCTTGTCCAATTAGGGTTTTAAACCAATCTTGTGCATCTAATAGGTGTGTTTGTGTCATTGGATGATCAATTAGGTCATTTTCGTCCTCACTAGGCTTATTCTTGTCCAATTAGGGTTTTTAACCAATCTTGTGCATCCAATAGGTGTGTTTGTGTCATTGGATGATCAATTAGGTCATATTCGTCCTCCCTAGGCTTATTCTTGTCTAATTAGGGTTTTTAACCAATCTTGTGCATCCAATAGGTGTGTTTGTGTCATTGGATGATCAATTAGGTCATTTTCGTCCTCCCTAGGCTTATTCTTGTCCAATTAGGGTTTTTAACCAATCTTGTGCATCCAATAGGTGTGTTTGTGTCATTGGATGATCAATTAGGTCATTTTCGTCCTCCCTAGGCTTATTCTGGTCCAATTAGAGTTTTTAACCAATCTTGTGTATCCAATAGGTGTGTTTGTGTCATTGGATGATCAATTAGGTCATTTTCGTCCTCCCTAGGCTTATTCTTGTCCAATTAGGGTTTTTAACCAATCTTGTGCATCCAATAGGTGTGTTTGTGTCATTGGATGATCAATTAGGTCATTTTCGTCCTCCCTAGGCTTATTCTTGTCCAATTAGGGTTTTTAATTAATCTTGTGCATCCAATAGGTGTGTTTGTGTCATTGGATGATCAATTAGGTCATTTTTGTCCTCCCTAGGCTTATTCTTGTCCAATTAGGGTTTTTAACCAATCTTGTGCATCCAATAGGTGTGTTTGTGTCATTGGATGATCAATTAGGTCATTTTCGTCCTCCCTAGGCACATTCTTGTCCAATTAGGGTTTTTAACGAATCTTGTGCATCCAATAGGTGTGTCTGTGTCATTGGATGATCAATTAGTTCATTTTCGTCCTCCCTAGGCTTATTCTTGTCCAATTAGGGTTTTTAACCAATCTTGTGCACCCAATAAGTTGAGTTGTGTCATTGGATTAACATTTAGGTCATTTCCGTCCTCCCTAGGCTTATTCTTTTCCAATTAGGGTTTTTAACCAATCTTGTGCATCCAATAGGTGTGTTTGTGTCATTGGATGATCAATTAGGTCATCTTCCTCCTCCCTAGGCTTATTCTTGCCCAATTAGGGTTTTTAACCAATCTTGTGCATCCAATAAGTTGATTTGTGTCATTGGATTAACATTTAGGTCATTTTCGTCCTCCCTAGGCATATTCTTGTCCAATTAGGGTTTTTAACCAATCTTGTGCATCCAATAGGTGTGTTTGTGTCATTGGATGATCAATTAGGTTATTTTCGTCCTCCCTAGGCTTATTCTTGTCCAATTAGGGTTTTTAACCAATCTTGTGCATCCAATAGGTGTGTTTGTGTCATTGGATGATCAATTAGGTCATATTCGTCCTCCATAGGCTTATTCTTGTCCAATTAGGGTTTTTAACCAATCTTGTGCATCCAATAAGTTGAGTTGTGTCATTGGATTAACATTTAGGTCATTTTCGTCCTCCCTAGGCTTATTCTTGTCCAATTAGGGTTTTTAACCAATCTTGTGCATCCAATAAGTTCATTTGTGTCATTGGATTAACATTTAGGTCATTTTCGTCCTCCCTAGGCATATTCTTGTCCAATTAGGGTTTTTAACCATTCTTGTGCATCCAATAGGTGTGTTTGTGTCATTGGATGATTAATTAGGTTATTTTCGTCCTCCCTAGGCTTATTCTAGTCAAATTAGGGTTTTTAACCAATCTTGTGCATCCAATAGGTGTGTTTGTGTCATTGGATGATCAATTAGGTCATTTTCGTCCTCCCTAGGCTTATTCTTGTCCAATTAGGGTTTTTAACCAATCTTGTGCATCCAATAGGTGTGTTTGTGTCATTGGATGATCAATTAGGTCATTTTCGTCCTCCCTATGCTTATTCTTGTCCAATTAGGGTTTTTAACCAATCTTGTGCATCCAATAAGTTCATTTGTGTCATTGGATTAACATTTAGGTCATTTTCGTCCTCCCTAGACATCTTCTTGTCCAATTATGGTTTTTAACCAATCTTGTGCATTCAATAGGTGTGTTTGTGTCATCGGATGATCAATTAGGTCATTTTCGTCCTCCCTAGGCTTATTCTTGTCCAATTAGGGTTTTTAACCAATCTTGTGCATCCAATAGGTGTGTTTGTGTCATTGGATGATCAATTAGGTCATTTTCGTCCTCCCTAGGCATATTCTTGTCCAACTAGGGTTTTTAACCAATCTTGTGCATCCAATAGGTGTGTTTGTGTCATTGGATGATCAATTAGGTCATTTTCGTCCTCCCTAGGCTTATTCTTGTCCAATTAGGGATTTTAACAAATCTTGTGCATCCAATAAGTTGAGTTGTGTCATTGGATTAACATTTAGGTCATTTTTGTTCTCCCTAGGCTTATTCTTGTCCAATTAGGGTTTTTAACCAATCTTGTGCATCCAATAAGTTCATTTGTGTCATTGGATTCAAATTTAGGTCATATTCGTCCTCCCTAAGCATATTCTTGTCCAATTAGGGTTTTTAATCAATCTTGTGCATCCAATAGGTGTGTTTGTGTCATTGGATGATCAATTAGGTCATTTTCGTCCTCCCTAGGCTTATTCTTGTCCAATTAGGGTTTTTAACAAATCTTGTGCATCCAATAGGTGTGTTTGTGTCATTGGATGATCATTTAGGTCATTTTTGTCCTCCCTAGGCTTATTCTTGTCCAATTAGGGTTTTTAACCAATCTTGTGCATCCAATAGGTGTGTTTGTGTCATTGGATGATCAATTAGGTCATTTTCGTCCTCCCTAGGCTTATTCTTGTCCAATTAGGGTTTTTAACAAATCTTGTGCATCCAATAGGTGTGTTTGTGTCATTGGATGATCATATAGGTTATTTTCGTCCTCCCTAGGCATATTCTTGTCCAATTAGGGTTTTTAACCAATCTTGTGCATCCAATAGGTGTGTTTGTGTCATTGGATGATCAATTAGGTCATTTACGTCCTCCCTAGGCTTATTCTTGTCCAATTGGGGTTTTTAACCAATCTTGTGCATCCAATAACTTTGTTTGTGTCATTGAATTAATATTTAGGTCATTTTCGTCCTCTCTAGGCATATTCTTGTCCAATTAGGGTTTTTGACCAATCTTGTGCATCCAATAGGTGTGTTTGTGTCATTGGATGATCAATTAGGTCATTTTCGTCCTCCCTACGCTTATTCTTGTCCAATTAGGGTTTTTAACCAATCTTGTGCATCCAATAGGTGTGTTTGTGTCATTGGGTGATCAATTAGGTTATTTTCGTCCTACCTAGGCTTATTCTTGTCCAATTAGGATTTTTAACCAATCTTGTGCATCCCATAAGTTGAGTTGTGTCATTGGATTAACATTTAGGTCATTTTCGTCCTCCCTAGGCTTATTCTTGTCCAATTAGGGTTTTTAACCAATCATGTGCATCCAATAAGTTCATTTGTGTCATTGGATTAACATTTAGGTCATTTTCGTCCTCCCTAGGCATATTCTTGTCCAATTAGGGTTTTTAACCAATCTTGTGCATCCAATAGGTGTGTTTGTGTCATTGGATGATCAATTAGGTTATTTTCGTCCTCCCTAGGCTTATTCTTGTCCAATTAGGGTTTTTAACCAATCTTGTGCATCCGATAAGTTTGTTTGTGTAATTGAATTAATATTTAGGTCATTTTCGTCCTCCCTAGGCATATTCTTGTCCAATTATGGTTTTTAACCAATCTTGTGCATCCAATAAGCGGGTTTGTGTCATTGGATGATCAATTAGGTCATTTACGTCCTCCCTAGGCTTATTCTTGTCCAATTAGGGTTTTTAACCAATCTTGTGCATCCAATAACTTTGTTTGTGTCATTGAATTAATATTTAGGTCATTTTCGTCCTCCCTAGGCATATTCTTGTCCAATTAGGGTTTTTAACCAATCTTGTGCATCCAATAGGTGTGTTTGTGTCATTGGATGATCAATTAGGTCATTTTCGTCCTCCCTAGGCTTATTCTTGTCCAATTAGGGTTTTTAACCAATCTTGTACATCTAATTAGTTCATTTGTGTCATCGGATTAACATTTAGGTCATTTTCGTCCTCCCTAGGCATATTCTTGTCCAATTAGGGTTTTTAACCAATCTTGTGCATCCAATAGGTGTGTTTGTGTCATTGGATGATCAATTAGGTCATTTTCGTCCTCCCTAGGCATATTCTTGTCCAATTAGGGTTTTTAACCAATCTTGTGCATCCAATAAGTTCATTTGTGTCATTGGATTAACATTTAGGTCATTTTCGTCCTCCCTAGGCATATTCTTGTCCAATTAGAGTTTTAGACCAATCTTGGGCATCCAATAGGTGTGTTTGTGTGTTTGGATGATCGATTAGGTTATTTTTGTCCTCCCTAGGCTTATTCTTGTCCAATTAGGGTTTTTAACCAATCTTGTGCATCCGATAAGTTTGTTTGTGTCATTGAATTAATATTTAGGTCATTTTCGTCCTCCCTAGGCATATTCTTGTCCAATTAGGGTTTTTAACCAATCTTGTGCATCCAATAGGTGTGTTTGTGTCATTGGATGATCAATTAGGTCATTTTCGTCCTCCCTAGGCATATTCTTGTCCAATTAGGGTTTTTAACCAATCTTGTGCATCCAATAAGTTCATTTGTGTCATTGGATGATTAATTAGGTCATTTTCGTCCTCCTAGGCATGTTCTTGTCAAATTTGGGTTTTTAACCAATCTTGTGCATGCAATAAGTTGAGTTGTGTCATTGGATTAACATTTAGGTCATTTTCGTCCTCCCTAGGCATATTCTGGTCCAATTAGGGTTTTTAACCAATCTTGTGCATCCAATAGGTGTGTTTGTGTCATTGGATGATCAATTAGGTCATTTTCGTCCTCCCTAGGCATATTCTAGTCCAATTAGGGTTTTTAACGAATCTTGTGCATCCAATTGGTGTGTTTTTGTCATTGGATGATCAATTAGGTCATTTTCGTCCTCCCTAGGCTTATTCTTGTCCAATTAGGGTTTTTAACCAATCTTGTGTATCCAATAGGTGTGTTTGTGTCATTGGCTGATCAATTAGGTTATTTTCGTCCTCCCTAGGCTTATTCTTGTCCAATTAGGGTTTTTAACCAATCTTGTGCATCCAATAAGTTGAGTTGTGTCATTGGATTAACATTTAGGTCATTTTCGTCCTCCCTAGGCTTGTTCTTGTCCAATTAGGGTTTTTAACCAATCTTGTGCATCCAATAAGTTGAGTTGTGTCATTGGATTAACATTTAGGTCATTTTCGTCCTCCCTAGGCTTATTCTTGTCCAATTAGGGTTTTTAACCAATCTTGTGCATCCAATAAGTTCATTTGTGTCATTGGATTAACAATTAGTTCATTTTCGTCCTCCCTAGGCATATTCTTGTCCAATTAGAGTTTTAGACCAATCTTGTGCATCCAATAGGTGTGTTTGTGTCATTGGATGATCAATTAGGTTATTTTCGTCCTCCCTAGGCTTATTCTTGTCCAATTAGGGTTTTTAACTAATCTTGTGCATCCAATAAGTTCATTTGTGTCATTGGATGATCAATTAGGTCATTTTCGTCCTCCCTAGGCTTTTTCTTGTCCAATTAGGGTTTTTAACCGATCTTGTGCATCCAATAGGTGTGTTTGTGTCATTGGATGATCAATTAGGTCATTTTCGTCCTCTCTAGGCATATTCTTGTCCAATTAGAGTTTTAGACCAATCTTGTGCATCCAATAGGTGTGTTTGTGTCATTGGATGATCAATTAGGTTATTTTCGTCCTCCCTAGGCTTATTCTTGTCCAATTAGGGTTTTTAACCAATCTTGTGCATCCAATAGGTGTGTTTGTGTCATTGGATTACCAATTAGGTCATTTTCGTCCTCCCTAGGCTTATTCTTGTCCAATTAGGGTTTTTAACCAATCTTGTGCATCCAATAGGTGTGTTTGTGTCATTGGATGATCAATTAGGTCATTTTCGTCCTCCCTAGGCTTATTCTTGTCCAATTAGAGTTTTTTACCAATCTTGTGCATCCAATAAGTTTGTTTGTTTCATTGAATTAATATTTAGGTCATTTTCGTCCTCCCTAGGCATATTCTTGTCCAATTAGGGTTTTTAACCAATCTTGTGCATCCAATAGGTGTGTTTGTGTCATTGGATGATCAATTAGGTCATTTTCGTCCTCCCTAGGCTTATTCTTGTCCAATTAGGGTTTTTAACCAATCTTGTGCATCCAATAAGTTGAGTTGTGTCATTGGATTAACATTTAGGTCATTTTCGTCCTCCCGAGGCTTATTCTTGTCCAATTAGGGTTTTTAACCAATCTTGTGCATCCAATAAGTTCATTTGTGTCATTGGATTAACATTTAGGTCATTTTCGTCCTCCCTAGGCATATTCTTGTCCAATTAGAGTTTTAGACCAATCTTGTGCATCCAATAGGTGTGTTTGTGTCATTGGATGATCAATTAGGTTATTTTCATCCTCCCTAGGCTTATTCTTGTCCAATTAGGGTTTTTAACTAATCTTGTGCATCCAATAAGTTCATTTGTGTCATTGGATGATCAATTAGGTCATTTTCGTCCTCCCTATGCATATTCTTGTCCAATTAGGGTTTTTAACCAATCTTGTGCATCCAATAGGTGTGTTTATATTATTGGTTGATCAATTAGGTCATTTTCGTCCTCCCTAGGCATATTCTTGTCCAATTAGGGTTTTTAACCAATCTTGTGCATCCAATAGGTGTGTTTGTGTCATTGGATGATCAATTAGGTTATTTTCGTCCTCCCTAGGCTTATTCTTGTCCAATTAGGGTTTTTAACCAATCTTGTGCATCCAATAAGTTGAGTTGTGTCATTGGATTAACATTTAGGTCATTTTCATCCTCCATAGGCATATTCTTGTCCAATTAGGGTTTTTAACCAATCTTGTGCATCCAATAGGTCTGTTTGTGTCATTGGATGATCAATTAGGTTATTTTCGTCCTCCCTAGGCTTATTCTTGTCCAATTAGAGTTTTTAACCAATCTTGTGCATCCAATAGGTGTGTTTGTGTCATTGGATGACCAATTAGGTCATTTTCGTCATCCCTAGGCATATTCTTGTCCAATTAGGGTTTTTAACCAATCTTGTGCATCCAATAGGTGTGTTTGTGGCAATAGATGATCAATTAGGTCATTTTCGTCCTCCCTAGGCTTATTCTTGTCCAATTAGGGTTTTTAACCAATCTTGTGCATCCAATAGGTGTGTTTGTGTCATTGGATGATCAATTAGGTCATTTTCGTCCCCCCTAGGCTTATTCTTGTCCAATTAGGGTTTTTAACCAATCTTGTGCATCCAATAGGTGTGTTTGTGTCATTGGATGATCATATAGGTTATTTTCGTCCTCCATAGGCATATTCTTGTCCAATTAGGGTTTTTAACCAATCTTGTGCATCCAATAGGTGTGTTTGTGTCATTGGATGATCAATTAGGTCATTTACGTCCTCCCTAGGCTTATTCTTGTCCAATTGGGGTTTTTAACCAATCTTGTGCATCCAATAACTTTGTTTGTGTCATTGAATTAATATTTAGGTTATTGTCGTCCTCTCTAGGCATATTCTTGTCCAATTAGGGTTTTTGACCAATCTTGTGCATCCAATAGGTGTGTTTGTGTCATTGGATGATCAATTAGGTCATTTTCGTCCTCCCTACGCTTATTCTTGTCCAATTAGGGTTTTTAACCAATCTTGTGCATCCAATAGGTGTGTTTGTGTCATTGGGTGATCAATTAGGTTATTTTCGTCCTCCCTAGGCTTATTCTTGTCCAATTAGGATTTTTAACCAATCATGTGCATCCAATAAGTTCATTTGTGTCATTGGATTAACATTTAGGTCATTTTCGTCCTCCCTAGGCATATTCTTGTCCAATTAGGGTTTTTAACCAATCTTGTGCATCCAATAGGTGTGTTTGTGTCATTGGATGATCAATTAGGTTATTTTCGTCCTCCCTAGGCTTATTCTTGTCCAATTAGGGTTTTTAACCAATCTTGTGCATCCAATAGGTGTGTTTGTGTCATTGGATGATCAATTAAGTCACTTTCGTCCTCCCTAGACATATTCTTGTCCAATTAGGGTTTTTAACCAATCTTATGCATCCAATAGGTGTGTTTGTGTCATTGGATGATCAATTAGGTCATTTTCGTCCTCCCTAGGCTTATTCTTGTCCAATTAGGGTTTTTAACCAATCTTGTGCATCCAATAATTTCATTTGTGTCATTGGATGATCAATTAGGTCATTTTCGTCCTCCCTAGGCATATTCTTGTCCAATTAGGATTTTTAACCAATCTTGTGAATCCAATAGGTCTGTTTGTGTCATTGGATGATCAATTACGACATTTTTGTCCTCCCTAGGCTTATTCTTGTCCAATTAGGGTTTTTAACCAATCTTGTGCATCCAATAAGTTTGTTTGTGTCATTGAATTAATATTTAGGTCATTTTCGTCCTCCCTAGGCATATTATTGTCCAATTAAGGTTTTTAACCAATCTTGTGCATCCAATAGGTGTGTTTGTGTCATTGGATGATCAATTAGGTCATTTTCGTCCTCCCTAGGCACATTCTTGTGCAATTAGGGTTTTTAACCAATCTAGTGCATCCAATAGGTTTGTTTATGTCATTGGATGATCAATTAGGTCATTTTCGTCCTCCCTAGGCTTATTCTTGTCCAATTAGGGTTATCAACCAATCTTGTGCATCCAATAAGTTGAGTTGTTTCATTGGATTAACATTTAGGTCATTTTCGTCCTCCCTAGGCTTATTCTTGTCCAATTAGGGTTTTTAACCAATCTTGTGCATCCAATAAGTTCATTTGTGTCATTGGATTAACATTTAGGTCATTTTCGTCCTCCGTAGGCATATTCTTGTCCAATTAGAGTTTTAGACCAATCTTGTGCATCCAATAGGTGTGTTTGTGTCATTGGATGATCAATTAGGTTATTTTCGTCCTCCCTAGGCTTATTCTTGTCCAATTAGGGTTTTTAACTAATCTTGTGCATCCAATAAGTTCATTTGTGTCATTGGATGATCAATTAGGTCATTTTCGTACTCCCTAGGCATATTCTTGTCCAATTAGGGTTTTTAACCAATCTTGTGCATCCAATAGGTGTGTTTGTGCCATTGGATGATCAATTAGGTTATTTTCGTCCTCCCTAGG
Source organism: Cicer pinnatifidum (assembly GCA_037974775.1). NCBI lineage: Eukaryota > Viridiplantae > Streptophyta > Magnoliopsida > Fabales > Fabaceae > Cicer > Cicer pinnatifidum. Next base: position 40,674 of record JBBPBR010001141.1, on the reverse strand, counting down.
CTTATTCTTGTCCAATTAGGGTTTTTAACCAATCTTGTGCATCCAATAGGTGTGTTTGTGTCATTGGATGACCAATTAGGTCATTTTCGTCCACCCTAGGCATATTCTTGTCCAATTAGGATTTTTAACCAATCTTGTGCATCCAATAGGTGTGTTTGTGTCATTGGATGATCAATTAGGTCATTTTCGTCCTCCCTAGGCTTATTCTTGTCCAATTAGGGTTTTTAACCAATCTTGTGCATCCAATAGGTGTGTTTGTGTCATTGGATGATCAATTAGGTCATTTTCATCCTCTTTAGGCTTATTCTTGTCCAATTAGGGTTTTTAACCAATCTTGTGCATCCAATAGGTATGTTTGTGTCATTGGATGATCAATTAGGTCATTTTCGTTCTCCCTAGGCTTATTCTTGTCCAATTAGGGTTTTTAACCAATCTTGTGCATCCAATAAGTTCATTTGTGTTATTGGATTAACATTTAGGTCATATTCGTCCTCCCTAGGCATAGTCTTGTCCAATTAGGGTTTTTAACCAATCTTGTGCATCCAATAGGTGTGTTTATGTCCTTGGATGATCAATTAGGTCATTTTCGTCCTCCCTAGGCATATTCTTGTCCAATTAGGGTTTTTAACCAATCTTGTGCATCCAATAGGTGTGTTTGTGTTATTGGATGATCAATTAGGTCATTTTCGTCCTCCCTAGGCTTATTCTTGTTCAATTAGGGTTTTTAACCAATCTTGTGCATCCAACAAGTTTGTTTATGTCATTGAATTAATATTTAGGTCATTTTCGTCCTCCCTAGGCATATTCTTGTCCAATTAGGGTTTTTAACCAATCTTGTGCATCCAATAGGTGTGTTTGTGTCATTGGATGATCAATTAGGTCATTTTCGTCCTCCCTAGGCTTATTCTTGTCCAATTAGGGTTTTTAACCAATCTTGTGCATCCAATAGGTGTGTTTGTGTCATTGGATGATCAATGATGTCATTTTCGTCCTCCCTAGGCTTATTCTTGTCCAATTAGGGTTTTTAACCAATCTTGTGCATCCAATAAGTTAATTTGTGTCATTGGATGATCAATTAGGTCATTTTCGTCCTTCCTAGGCATATTCTTGTCCAACTAGGGTTTTTAACCAATCTTGTGCATCCAATAAGTTCATTTGTGTCATTGGATTAACATTTAGGTCATTTTCGTCCTCCCTAGGCATATTCTTGTCCAATTAGGGTTTTTAACCAATCTTGTGCATCCAATAGGTGTGTTTGTGTCATTGGATGATCAATTAGGTCATTTTCGTCCTCCCTAGGCTTATTCTTGTCCAATTAGGGTTTTTAACAAATCTTGTGCATCCAATAAGTTCATTTGTGTCATTGGATGATCAATTAGGTCATTTTTGTCCTTCCTAGGCATATTCTTGTCCAACTAGGGTTTTTAACCAGTCTTGTGCATCCAATAGGTGTGTTTGTGTCATTGGATGATCAATTAGGTCATTTTCATCCTCCCAAGGCTTATTCTTGTCCAATTAGGGTTTTTAACCAATCTTGTGCAACCAATAAGTTCATTTGTGTCATTGGATTAACATTTAGGTCATTTTCGTCCTCCCTAGGCATATTCTTGTCCAATTAGGGTTTTTAACCAATCTTGTGCATCCAATAGGTGTGTTTGTGTCATTGGATGATCAATTAGGTCATTTTCGTCCTCCCTAGGCTTATTCTTGTCCAATTAGGGTTTTTAACCAATCTTGTGCATCCAATAAGTTCATTTGTGTCATTTTCGTCCTCCCTAGGCTTATTCTTGTCCAATTAGGGTTTTTAACCAATCTTGTGCATCCAATAAGTTGAGTTGTGTCATTGGATTAACATTTAGGTCATTTTCGTTCTCCCTAGGCTTATTCTTGTCCAATTAGGGTTTTTAACCAATCTTGTGCATCCAATAAGTTCATTTGTGTTATTGGATTAACATTTAGGTCATATTCGTCTTCCCTAGACATATTCTTGTCCAATTAGGGTTTTTAACCAATCTTGTGCATCCAATAGGTGTGTTTGTGTCATTGGATGATCAATTAGGTCATTTTCGTCCTCCCTAGGCTTATTCTTGTCCAATTAGGGTTTTTAACCAATCTTGTGCATCCAATAGGTGTGTTTGTGTCATTGGATGATCAATTAGGTCACTTTCGTCCTCCCTAGGCTTATTCTTGTCCAATTAGGGTTTTTAAGCAATCTTGTGCATCCAATAGGTGTGTTTTTGTCATTGGATGATCAATTAGGTCATTTTCGTCCTCCTTAGGCATATTCTTGTCCAATTAGGGTTTTTAACCAATCTTGTGCATCCAATAGCTGTGTTTGTGTCATTGGTTGATCAATTAGGTCATTTTCGTCCTCCCTAGGCTTATTCTTGTCCAATTAGGGTTTTTAACCAATCTTGTGCATCCAATAGGTGTGTTTGTGTCATTGGATGATCAATTAGGTCATTTTCGTCCTCCCTAGGCTTATTCTTGTCCAATTAGGGTTTTTAACCAATCTTGTGCATCCAATAGGTGTGTTTGTGTCATTGGATGGTCAATTACGTTATTTTCGTCCTCCCTAGGCTTATTCTTGTCCAATTAGGGTTTTTAACCAATCTTGTGCATCCAATAGGTGTGTTTGTGTCATTGGATGATCAATTAGGTCATTTTCGTCCTCCCTAGGCATATTCTTGTACAACTAGGGTTTTTAACCAATCTTGTGCATCCAATAAGTTTATTTGTGTCATTGGATGATCAATTAGGTCATTTTCGTCCTCCCTAGGCATATTCTTGTCCAACTAGGGTTTTTAACCAATCTTGTGCATCCAATAGGTGTGTTTGTGTTATTGAATGATCAATTAGGTCATTTTCGTCCTCCCTGGGCTTATTCTTGTCCAATTAGGGTTTTTAACCAATCTTGTGCATCCAATAGGTGTGTTTGTGTCATTGGATGATCAATTAGGTCATTTTCGTCCTCCCTAGGCTTATTCTTGTCCAATTAGGGTTTTTAACCAATCTTGTGCATCCAATAGGTGTGTTTGTGTCATTGGATGATCAATTAGGTCATTTTCGTCCTCCCTAGGCTTATTCTTGTCCAATTAGGGTTTTTAACAAATCTTGTGCATCCAATAAGTTCATTTGTGTCATTGGATGATCAATTAGGTCATTTTCGTCCTCCCTAGGCATATTCTTGTCCAACTACGGTTTTTAACCAATATTGTGCATCCAATAAGTTCATTTGTGTCATTGGATGATCAATTAGGTCATTTTCGTCCTCCCTAGGCATATTCTTGTCCAACTAGGGTTTTTAACCAATCTTGTGCATCCAATAGGTGTGTTTGTGTCATTGGATGATCAATTAGGTCATTTTCGTCCTCCCTAGGCTTATTCTTGTCCAATTAGGGTTTTTAACCAATCTTGTGCATCCAATAGGTGTGTTTGTGTCATTGGATGATCAATTAGGTCATTTTCGTCCTCCCTAGGCTTATTCTTGTCCAATTAGGGTCTTTAACCAATCTTGTGCATCCAAAAAGTTTGTTTGTTTCATTGAATTAATATTTAGGTCATTTTCGTCCTCCCTAGGCATATTCTTGTCCAATTAGGGTTTTTAACCAATCTTGTGCATCCAATAGGTGTGTTTGTGTCATTGGATGATCAATTAGGTCATTTTCGTCCTCCCTAGGCATATTCTTGTCCAATTAGGGTTTTTAACCAATCTTGTGCATCCAATAAGTCCGTTTGTGTCATTGGATTAACATTTAGGTCATTTTCGTCCTCCCTAGGCATATTCTTGTCCAATTAGGGTTTTTAACCAATCTTGTGCATCCAATAGGTGTGTTTGTGTCATTGGATGATCAATTAGGTCATTTTCGTCCTCCCTAGGCTTATTCTTGTCCAATTAGGGTTTTTAACCAATCTTGTGCATCCAATAAGTCCGTTTGTGTCATTGGATTAACATTTAGGTCATTTTCGTCCTCCCTATGCATATTCTTGTCCAATTAGAGTTTTAGACCAATCTTGTGCATCCTATAGGGGTGTTTGTGTCATTGGATGATCAATTAGGTTATTTTCGTCCTCCCTAGGCTTATTCTTGTCCAATTAGGGTTTTTAACTAATCTTGTGCATCCAATAATTTCATTTGTGTCATTGGATGATCAATTAGGTCATTTTCGTCCTCCCTAGGCATATTCTTGTCCAATTAGGGTTTTTAACCAATCTTGTGCATCCAATAGGTGTGTTTGTGTCATTGGATGATCAATTAGGTCATTTTCGTCCTCCCTAGGCTTATTCTTGTCCAATTAGGGTTTTTAACCAATCTTGTGCATCCAATACGTTCATTTGTGTCATTGGATTAACATTTTGGTCATTTTCGTCCTCCCTAGGCATATTCTTGCTCATTTAGAGTTTTAGACCAATCTTGTGCATCCAATAGGTGTGTTTGTGTCATTGGATGATCAATTAGGTAATTTTCGTCCTCCCAAAGCTTATTCTTGTCCAATTAGGGTTTTTAACTAATCTTGTGCATCCAATAAGTTCATTTGTGTCATTGGATGATCAATTAGGTCATTTTCGTCCTCCCTAGGCATATTCTTGTCCAATTAGGGTTTTTAACCAATCTTGTGCATCCAATAGGTGTGTTTGTGTCATTGGATGATCAATTAGGTCATTTTCGTCCTCCCTAGGCTTATTCTTGTCCAATTAGGGTTTTTAACCAATCTTGTGCATCCAATAGGTGTGTTTGTGTCATTGGATGATCAATTAGGTCATTTTCGTCCTCCCTAGGCCTATTCTTGCCCAATTAGGGTTTTTAACCAATCTTGTGAATCCAATAAGTTTGTTTGTGTCATTGAATTAATATTTAGGTCATTTTCGTCCTCCCTACGCATATTATTGTCCAATTAGGGTTTTTAACCAATCTTCTGCATCCAATAGGTGTGTTTGTGTCATTGGATGATCAATTAGGTCATTTTCGTCCTCCCTAGGCATATTCTTGTCCAATTAGGGTTTTTAACCAATCTTGTGCATCCAATAGGTGTGTTTGTGTCATTGGATGATCAATTAGGTCATTTTCGTCCTCCCTAGGCTTATTCTTGTCCAATTAGGGTTTTTAACCAATCTTGTGCATCCAATAAGTTCATTAGTGTCATTGGATGATCAATTAGGTCATTTTCGTCCTCCCTAGGCATATTATTATCCAATTAGGGTTTTTAACCAATCTTGTGCATCCAATAAGTTTGTTTGTGTCATTGAATTAATATTTAGGTCATTTTCGTCCTCCCTAGGCATATTCTTGTCCAATTAGGGTTTTTAACCAATCTTGTGCATCCAATAGGTGTGTTTGTGTCATTGGATGATCAATTAGGTCATTTTCGTCCTCCCTAGGCATATTCTTGTCCAATTAGGGTTTTTAACCAATCTTGTGCATCCAATAGGTGTGTTTGTGTCATTGGATGATCAATTAGGTCATTTTCGTCCTCCCTAGGCACATTCTTGTCCAATTAGGGTTTTTTACTGAATCTTGTGCATCCAATAGGTGTGTCTGTGTCATTGGATGATCAATTAGTTCATTTTCGTCCTCCCTAGGCTTATTCTTGTCCAATTAGGGTTTTTAACCAATCTTGTGCATCCAATAAGTTGAGTTGTGTCATTGGATTAACATTTAGGTCATTTCCGTCCTCCCTAGGCTTATTCTTTTCCAATAAGGGTTTTTAACCAATCTTGTGCATCCAATAGGTGTGTTTGTGTCATTGGATGATCAATTTGGTCATCTTCGTCCTCCCTAGGCTTATTCTTGCCCAATTAGGGTTTTTAACCAATCTTGTGCATCCAATAAGTTGATTTGTGTCATTGTATTAACATTTAAGTCATTTTCGTCCTCCCTAGGCTTATTCTTGTCCAATTAGGATTTTTAACCAATCATGTGCATCCAATAAGTTCATTTGTGTCATTGGATTAACATTTAGGTCATTTTCGTCCTCCCTAGGCATATTCTTATCCAATTAGGGTTTTTAACCAATCTTGTGCATCCAATAGGTGTGTTTGTGTCATTGGATGATCAATTAGGTTATTTTCGTCCTCCCTAGGCTTATTCTTGTCCAATTAGGGTTTTTAACCAATCTTGTGCATCCAATAGGTGGGTTTGTGTCATTAGATGACCAATTAGGTCATTTTTGTCCTCCCTCGGCATATTCTTGTCCAATTAGGGTTTTTAACCAATCTTGTGCATCCAATAGGTGTGTTTGTGGCAATAGATGATCAATTAGGTCATTTTCGTCCTCCCTAGGCTTATTCTTGTCCAATTAGGGTTTTTAACCAATCTTGTGCATCCAATAGGTGTGTTTGTGTCATTGGATGATCAATTAGGGCATCTTCGTCCTCCCTAGGCTTATTCTTGCCCAATTAGGGTTTTTAACCAATCTTGTGCATCCAATAAGTTGAGTTGTGTCATTGGATTAACATTTAGGTCATTATCGTCCTCCCTAGGCTTATTCTTGTCCAATTAGGGTTTTTAACCAATCTTGTGCATCCAATAAGTTCATTTGTGTCATTGGATTAACATTTAGGTCATTTTCGTCCTCCCTAGGCATATTCTTGTCCAATTAGAGTTTTAGACCAATCTTGTGCATCCAATAGGTGTGTTTGTGTCATTGGATGATCAATTAGGTTATTTTTGTCCTCCCTAGGCTTATTCTTGTCCAATTAGGGTTTTTAACTAATCTTGTGCATCCAATAAGTTCATTTGTGTCATTGGATGATCAATTAGGTCATTTTCGTCCTCTCTAGGCATATTCTTGTCCAATTAGGGTTTTTAACCAATCTTGTGCATCCAATAGGTGTGTTTATGTCATTGGATCATCAATTAGGTCATTTTCGTCCTCCCTAGGCTTATTCTTGTCCAATTAGGGTTTTTAACCGATCTTGTGAATCCAATAGGTGTGTTTGTGTCATTGGATGATCAATTAGGTCATTTTCGTCCTCTCTAGGCATATTCTTGTCCAATTAGGGTTTTTAACCAATCTTGTGCCTCCAATAGGTGTGTTTGTGTCATTGGATGATCAATTAGGTCATTTTCGTCCTCCCTAGGCTTATTCTTGTCCAATTAGGGTTTTTAACCAATCTTGTGCATCCAATAAGTTGAGTTGTGTCATTCGATTAACATTTAGGTCATTTTCGTCCTCCCTAGGCTTATTCTTGTCCAATTAGAGTTTTTAACCAATCTTGTGCATCCAATAAGTTCATTTGTGTCATTGGATTAACATTTAGGTCATTTTCGTCCTCCCTAGGCATATTCTTGTCCAATTAGGGTTTTTAACCAATCTTGTGCATCCAATAGGTATGTTGTGTCATTGGGTGATCAATTACGTCATTTTCGTCCTCCATAGGCATATTCTTGTCCAATTAGGGTTTTTAACCAATCTTGTGCATCCAATAGGTGTGTTTGTGTCATTGGATGATCAATTAGGTCATTTTCGTCCTCCCTAGGCTTATTCTTGCCCAATTAGGGTTTTTAACCAATCTTGTGCATCCAATAAGTTGAGTTGTATCATTGGATTAGCATTTAGGTCATTTTCGTCCTCCCTAGGCATATTCTTGTCCAATTAGGGTTTTTAACCAATCTTGTGCATCCAATAGGTGTGTTTGTGTCATTGGATGATCAATTAGGTTATTTTCGTCCTCCCTAGGCTTATTCTTGTCCAATTAGGGTTTTTAACCAATCTTGTGCATCCAATAAGTTGAGTTGTGTCATTGGATTAACATTTAGGTCATTTTCGTCCTCCCTAGGTATATTCTTGTCCAATTAGGGTTTTTAACCAATCTTGTGCATCCAATAGGTGTGTTTGTGTCATTGGATGATCAATTAGGTCATTTTCGTCCTCCCTAGGCTTATTCTTTTCCAATTAGGGTTTTTAACCAATCTTGTGCATCCAATAGGTGTGTTTGTGTCATTGGATGATCAATTAGGTCATTTATGTCCTCCCTAGGCTTGTTCTTGTCCAATTAGGGTTTTTAACCAATCTTATGCATCCAATAACTTTTTTTGTGTCATTGAATTAATATTTAGGTCATTTTCGTCCTCCCTAGGCATATTCTTGTCCAATTAGGGTTTTTAACCAATCTTGTGCATCCAATAGGTGTGTTTGTGTCATTGGATGATCAATTAGGTCATTTTCGTCCTCCCTAGGCTTATTCTTGTCCAATTAGGGTTTTTAACCAATCTTGTGCATCCAATAGGTGTGTTTGTGTCATTGGATCATCAATTAGGTCATTTTCGTCCTCCCTAGGCAAATTCTTGTCCAATTAGGGTTTTTAACCAATCTTGTGCATCCAATAGGTGTGTTTGTGTCATTGGATGATCAATTAGGTCATTTTCGTCCTCCTTAGGCATATACTTGACCAATTAGGGTTTTTAACCAATCTTGTGCATCCAATAGGTGTGTTTGTGTCATTGGATGATCAATTAGGTCATTTTCGTCCTCCATAGGCTTATTTTTGTCCAACTAGGGTTTTTAACCAATCTTGTGCATCCAATAAGTTCATTTGTGTCATTGGATGATCAATTAGGTCATTTTCGTCCTCCCTAGGCATATTCTTGTCCAATTAGGATTTTTAACCAATCTTGTGCATCCAATAGGTGTGTTTGTGTCATTGGATGATCAATTAGGTCATTTTCGTCCTCCCTAGGCTTATTCTTGTCCAATTAGGGTTTTTAACAAATCTTGTGCATCCAATAAGTTCAGTTTTGTCATTGGATTAACATTTAGGTCATTTTCGTCCTCCCTAGGCTTATTCTTGGCCAATTAGGGTTTTTACCCAATCTTGTGCATCCAATAGGTGTGTTTGTGTCATTGGATGATCAATTAGGTCATTTTCGTCCTCCCTAGGCTTATTCTTGCCCAATTAGGGTTTTTAACCAATCTTGTGCATCCAATAAGTTGAGTTGTGTCATAGGATTAACATTTAGGTCATTTTCGTCCTCCCTAGGCTTATTCTTGTCCAATTAGGGTTTTTAACCAATCTTGTGCATCCAATAAGTTCATTTGTGTCATTGGATTAACATTTAGGTCATTTTCGTCCTCCCTAGGCATATTCTTTACCAATTAGGGTTTTTAACCAATCTTGTGCATCCAATAGGTGTGTTTGTGTCATTGGATGATCAATTAGGTCATTTTCGTCCTCCCTAGGCTTATTCTTGTCCAATTAGGGTTTTTAACCAATCTTGTGCATCCAATAGGTGTGTTTGTGTCATTGGATGATCAATTAGGTCATTTTCGTCCTCCCTAGGCTTATTCTTGTCCAATTAGGGTTTTTAACCAATCTTGTGCATCCAATAGGTGTGTTTGTTTCTTTGGATGATCAATTAGGTCATTTTCGCCCTCCGTAGGCCTATTCTTGTCCAATTAGGGTTTTTAATCAATCTTGTGCATCCGATAAGTTTGTTTGTGTCATTGAATTAATATTTAGGTCATTTTCGTCCTCCCTAGGCATATTCTTGTCCAATTAGGGTTTTTAACCAATCTTGTGCATCCAATAGGTGTGTTTGTGTCATTGGATGATCAATTAGGTCATTTTCGTCCTCCCTAGGCTTATTCTTGTCCAATTAGGGTTTTTAACCAATCTTGTGCATCCAATAACTTTGTTTGTGTCATTGAATTAATATTTAGGTCGTTTTTTCGTCCTCCCTAGGCATATTCTTGTCCAATTAGGGTTTATAACCAATCTTGTGCATCCAATAGGTGTGTTTGTGTCATTGGATGATCAATTAGGTCATTTTCGTCCTCCCTAGGCTTATTCTTGTCCAATTAGGGTTTTTAACCGATCTTGTGCATCCAATAGGTGTGTTTGTGTCATTGGATGATCAATTAGGTCATTTTCGTCCTCCCTAGGCTTATTCTTGTCCAATTTGGGTTTTTAACCAATCTTGTGCATCCAATAAGTTGAGTTGTGTCATTGGATTAACATTTAGGTCATTTCCGTCCTCCCTAGGCTTATTCTTGTCCAATTAGGGTTTTTAACCAATCTTGTGCATTCAATAAGTTCATTTGTGTCATTGGATTAACATTTAGGTCATTTTCGTCCTCCCTAGGCATATTCTTGTCCAATTAGGGTTTTTAACCAATCTTGTGCATCCAATAGGTGTGTTTGTGTCATTGGATGATCAATTAGGTTATTTTCGTCCTCCCTAGGCTTATTCTTGTCCAATTAGGGTTTTTAACCAATCTTGTACATCGAATAAGTTGAGTTGTGTCATTGGATTAATATTTAGGTCATTTTCGTCCTCCCTAGGCATATTCTTGTCCAATTAGGGTTTTTAACCAATCTTGTGCATCCAATAGGTGTGTTTGTGTCATTGGATGATCAATTAGGTCATTTTCGTCCTCCCTATGCTTATTCTTGTCCAATTAGGGTTTTTAACCAATCTTGTGCATCCAATAAGTTCATTTGTGTCATTGGATGATCAATTAGGTCATTTTCGTCCTCCCTAGGCATATTCTTGTCCAATTAGGATTTTTAACCAATCTTGTGAATCCAATAGGTCTGTTTGTGTCATTGGATGATCAATTAGGTCATTTTCGTCCTCCCTAGGCACATTCTTGTGCAATTAGGGTTTTTAACCAATCTAGTGCATCCAATACGTTTGTTTGTGTCATTGGATGATCAATTAGGTCATTTTCGTCCTCCCTAGGCTTATTCTTGTCCAATTAGGGTTTTTAACCAATCTTGTGCATCCAATAAGTTCATTTGTGTCATTGGATTAACATTTAGGTCATTTTCGTTCTCCGTAGGCATATTCTTGTCCAATTAGAGTTTTAGACCAATCTTGTGCATCCAATAGGTGTGTTTGTGTCATTGGATGATCAATTAGGTTATTTTCGTCCTCCCTAGGCTTATTCTTGTCCAATTAGGGTTTTTAACTAATCTTGTGCATCCAATAAGTTCATTTGTGTCATTGGATGATCAATTAGGTCATTTTCGTACTCCCTAGGCATATTCTTGTCCAATTAGGGTTTTTAACCAATCTTGTGCATCCAATAGTTTTGTTTGTGTCATTGGATGATCAATTAGGTCATTTTCGTCCTCCCTAGGCTTATTCTTGTCCAATTAGGGTTTTTAACCAATCTTGTGCATCCAATAAGTTCATTTGTGTCATTGGATTAACATTTAGGTCATTTTCGTCCACCCTAGGCATATTATTGTCCAATTAGGATTTTTAACCAATCTTGTGTATCCAATAGGTGTGTTTGTGTCATTGGATGGTCAATTAGGTCATTTTCGTCCTCCCTAGGCTTATTCTTGTCCAATTAGGGTTTTTAACCAATCTTGTGCATCCAATAGGTGTGTTTGTGTCATTGGATGATCAATTAGGTCATTTTCGTCCTCCCTAGGCTTATTCTTGTCCAATTAGGGTTTTTAACCAATCTTGTGCATCCAATAGGTGTGTTTGTTTCTTTGGATGATCAATTAGGTCATTTTCGCCCTCCGTAGGCCTATTCTTGTCCAATTAGGGTTTTTAACCAATCTTGTGCATCCGATAAGTTTGTTTGTGTCAGTGAATTAATATTTAGGTCATTTTCGTCCTCCCTAGGCATATTCTTGTCCAATTAGGGTTTTTAACCAATCTTGTGCATCCAATAGGTGTGTTTGTGTCATTGGATGATCAATTAGGTCATTTTCGTCCTCCCTAGGCTTATTCTTGTCCAATTAATGTTTTTAACCAATCTTGTGCATCCAATAAGTTTATTTGTGTTATTGGATGATCAATTAGGTCATTTTCGTCCTCCCTAGGCATATTCTTGTCCAACTAGGGTTTTTAACCAATCTTGTGCATCCAATAGGTGTGTTTGTGTCATTGGATGATCAATTAGGTCATTTTCGTCCTCCCTAGGCTTATTCTTGTCCAATTAGGGTTTTCAACCAATCTTGTGCATCCAATAAGTTGAGTTGTTTCATTGGATTAACATTTAGGTCATTTTCGTCCTCCCTAGGCTTATTCTTGTCCAATTAGGGTTTTTAACCAATCTTGTGCATCCAATAGGTGTGTTTGTGGCAATAGATGATCAATTAGGTCATTTTCGTCCTCCCTAGGCTTATTCTTGTCCAATTAGGGTTTTTAACCAATCTTGTGCATCCAATAGGTGTGTTTGTGTCATTGGATGATCAATTAGGTCATTTTCGTCCTCCCTAGGCTTATTCTTGTCCAATTAGGGTTTCTATCAAATCTTGTGCATCCAATAACTTTGTTTGTGTCATTGAATTAATATTTAGGTCATTTTAGTCCTCCCAAGGCATATTCTTGTCCAATTAGGGTTTTTAACAAATCTTGTGCATCCAATAGGTGTGTTTGTGTCATTGGATGATCAATTAGGTCATTTTCGTCCTCCCTAGGCTTATTCTTGTCCAATTAGGGTTTTTAACCAATCTTGTGCATCCAATAGGTGTGTTTGTGTCATTGGATGATAAATTAGGTCACTTTCTTCCTCCCTAGGCTTATTCTTGTACAATTAGGGTTTTTAACCAATCTTGTGCATCCAATAAGTTGAGTTGTGTCATTGGATTAACATTTAGGTCATTTTCGTTCTCCCTAGGCTTATTCTTGTCCAATTAGGGTTTTTAACCAATCTTGTGCATCCAATAAGTTCATTTGTGGTATTGGATTAACATTTAGGTCATATTCGTCCTACCTAGGCATATTCTTGTTCAATTAGGGTTTTTAACCAATCTTGTGCATCCAATAAGTTCATTTGTCTCATTGGATTAACATTTAGGTCATTTTCGTCCTCCCTAGGCATATTCTTGTCCAATTAGGGTTTTTAACCAATCTTGTGCATCCAATAGGTGTGTTTGTGTCATTGGATGATCAATTAGGTTATTTTCGTCCTCCCTAGGCTTATTCTTGTCCAATTAGGGTTTTTAACCAATCTTGTGCATCCAATAAGTTGAGTTGTGTCATTGGATTAACATTTAGTCATTTTCGTCCTCCCTAGGCTTATTCTTGTCCAATTAGGGTTTTTAACAAATCTTGTGCATCCAATAAGTTCATTTGTGTCATTGGATTAATATTTAGGTCATTTTCGTCCTCCCTAGGCATATTCTTGTCCAATTAGGGGTTTTAACCAATCTTGTGCATCCAATAGGTGTGTTTGTGTCATTGGATGATCAATTAGGTTATTTTCGTCCTCCCTAGGCTTATTCTTGTCCAATTAGGGTTTTTAACCAATCTTGTGCATCCAATAGGTGTGTTTGTGTCATTGGATGATCAATTAGGTCATTTTCGTCCTCCCTAGGCTTATTCTTGTCCAATTAGGGTTTTTAACCAATCTTGTGCATCCAATAGGTGTGTTTGTGTCATTGGATGATCAATTAGGTCATTTGCGTCCTCCCTAGGTATATTCTTGTCCAATTAGGGTTTTTAACCAATCTTGTGCATCCAATAGGTGTGTTTGTGTCATTGGATGATCAATTAGGTCATTTTCGTCCTCCCTAGGCTTATTCTTGTCCAATTAGGGTTTTAAACCAATCTTCTGCATCCGATAAGTTTGTTTGTGTCATTGAATTAATATTTAGGTCATTTTCGTCCTCCCTAGGAATATTCTTGTCCAATTAGTGTTTTTAACCAATCTTGTGCATCCAATAGGTGTGTTTGTGTCATTGGATGATCAATTAGGTCATTTTCGTCCTCCCTAGGCATATTCTTGTCCAATTAGGGTTTTTAACCAATCTTGTGCATCCAATAGGTGTGTTTGTGTCATTGGATGATCAATTAGGTCATTTTCGTCCTCCCTAGGCTTATTCTTGTCCAATTAGGGTTTTTAACCAATCTTGTGCATCCAATAGGTGTGTTTGTGTCATTGGATGATCAATTAGGTCATTTTCGTCCTCCCTAAGCTTATTCTTGTCCAATTAGGGTTTTTAACCAATCTTGTGCATCCGATAAGTTTGTTTGTGTCATTGGATGATCAATTAGGTCATTTTCGTCCTCCCTAGGCATATTCTTGTCCAATTAGGGTTTTTAACCAATCTTGTGCATCCAATAGGTGTGTTTGTGTCATTGGATGATCAATTAGGTTATTTTCGTCCTCCCAAGGCTTATTCTTGTCCAATTAGGGTTTTTAACTAATCTTGTGCATCCAATAAGTTCATTTGTGTCATTGGATTAACATTTAGGTCATTTTCGTCCTCCCTAGGCATATTCTTGTCCAATTAGAGTTTTAGACCAATCTTGTGCATCCAATAGGTGTGTTTGTGTCATTGGATGATCAATTAGGTTATTTTCGTCCTCCCTAGGCTTATTCTTGTCCAATTAGGGTTTTTAACTAATCTTGTGCATCCAATAAGTTCATTTGTGTCATTGGATGATCAATTAGGTCATTTTCGTCCTCCCTAGGCTTATTCTTGTCCAATTAGGGTTTTTAACCGATCTTGTGCATCTAATAGGTGTGTTTGTGTCATTGGATGATCAATTAGGTCATTTTCGTCCTCCATAGGCTTATTCTGGTCCAATTAGGGTTTTTAACCAATCTTGTGCATCCAATAAGTTGAGTTGTGTCATTGGATTAACATTTAGGTCATTTTTGTCCTCCCTAGGCTTATTCTTGTCCAATTAGGGTTTTTAACCAATCTTGTGCATCCAATAAGTTCATTTGTGTCATTGGATTAACATTTAGGTCTTTTTCATCCTCCCTAGGCATATTCTTGTCCAATTAGGTTTTTTAACCAATCATGTGCATCCAATAGGTGTGTTTGTGTCATTGGATGATCAATTAGGTTATTTTCGTCCTCCCTAGGCTTATTCTTGTCCAATTAGGGTTTTTAACCAATCTTGTGCATCCAATAGGTGTGTTTGTGTCATTGGATTAACATTTAGGTCATTTTCGTCCTCCCTAGACATATTCTTGTCCAATTAGGGTTTTTAACCAATCTTGTGCATCCAATAGGTGTGTTTGTGTCATTGGATGATCAATTAGGTCATTTTCGTCCTCCCTAGGCTTATTCTTGTCCAATTAGGGTTTTTAACCAATCTTGTGCATCCAATAAGTTCATTTGTGTCATTGGATGATCAATTAGGTCATTTTCGTCCTCTCTAGGCATATTCTTGTCCAATTCGGATTTTTAACCAATCTTGTGAATCCAATAGGTCTGTTTGTGTCATTGGATGATCAATTAGGACATTTTTGTCCTCCCTAGGCTTATTCTTGTCCAATTAGGGTGTTTAACCAATCTTGTGTACCAATAAGTTTGTTTGTGTCATTGAATTAATATTTAGGTCATTTTCGTCCTCCCTAGGCATATTATTGTCCAATTAAGGTTTTTAACCAATCTTGTGCATCCAATAGGTGTGTTTGTGTCATTGGATGATCAATTAGGTCATTTTCGTCCTCCCTAGGCACATTCTTGTGCAATTAGGGTTTTTAACCAATCTAGTGCATCCAATAGTTTTGTTTGTGTCATTGGATGATCAATTAGGTCATTTTCGTCCTCCCTAGGCTTATTCTTGTCCAATTAGGGTTTTCAACCAATCTTGTGCATCCAATAAGTTGAGTTGTTTCATTGGATTAACATTTAGGTCATTTTCGTCCTCCCTAGGCTTATTCTTGTCCAATTAGGGTTTTTAACCAATCTTGTGCATCCAATAAGTTCATTTGTGTCATTGGATTAACATTTAGGTCATTTTCGTCCTCCGTAGGCATATTCTTGTCCAATTAGAGTTTTAGACCAATCTTGTGCATCCAATAGGTGTGTTTGTGTCATTGGATGATCAATTAGGTTATTTTCGTCCTCCCTAGGCTTTTTCTTGTCCAATTAGGGTTTTTAACCGATCTTGTGCATCCAATAGGTGTGTTTGTGTCATTGGATGATCAATTAGGTCATTTTCGTCTTCCCTAGACATATTCTTGTCCAATTAGGGTTTTTAACCAATCTTGTGCATCCAATAGGTGTGTTTGTGTCATTGGATGATCAATTAGGTCATCTTCGTCCTCCCTAGGCTTATTCTTGCCCAATTAGGGTTTTTAACCAATCTTGTGCATCCAATAAGTTGATTTGTGTCATTGTATTAACATTTAGGTCATTTTCGTCCTCCCTAGGCTTATTCTTGTCCAATTAGGATTATTAACCAATCATGTGCATCCAATAAGTTCATTTGTGTCATTGGATTAACATTTAGGTCATTTTCGTCCTCCCTAGGCATATTCTTATCCAATTAGGGTTTTTAACCAATCTTGTGCATCCAATAGGTGTGTTTGTGTCATTGGATGATCAATTAGGTTATTTTCGTCCTCCCTAGGCTTATTCTTGTCCAATTAGGGTTTTTAACCAATCTTGTGCATCCAATAGGTGGGTTTGTGTCATTAGATGACCAATTAGGTCATTTTCGTCCTCCCTAGGCATATTCTTGTCCAATTAGGGTTTTTAACCAATCTTGTGCATCCAATAGGTGTGTTTGTGGCAATAGATGATCAATTAGGTCATTTTCGTCCTCCCTAGGCTTATTCTTGTCCAATTAGGGTTTTTAACCAATCTTGTGCATCCAATAGGTGTGTTTGTGTCATTGGATGATCATATAGGTTATTTTCGTCCTCCCTAGGCATATTCTTGTCCAATTAGGGTTTTTAACCAATCTTGTGCATCCAATAGGTGTGTTTGTGTCATTGGATGATCAATTAGGTCATTTACGTCCTCCCTAGGCTTATTCTTGTCCAATTGGGGTTTTTAACCAATCTTGTGCATCCAATAACATTGTTTGTGTCATTGAATTAATATTTAGGTTATTGTCGTCCTCTCTAGGCATATTCTTGTCCAATTAGGGTTTTTGACCAATCTTGTGCATCCAATAGGTGTGTTTGTGTCATTGGATGATCAATTAGGTCATTTTCGTCCTCCCTACGCTTATTCTTGTCCAATTAGGGTTTTTAACCAATCTTGTGCATCCAATAGGTGTGTTTGTGTCATTGGGTGATCAATTATGTTATTTTCGTCCTCCCTAGGCTTATTCTTGTCCAATTAGGATTTTTAACCAATCTAGTGCATCCCATAAGTTGAGTTGTGTCATTGGATTAACATTTAGGTCATTTTCGTCCTCCCTAGGCTTATTCTTGTCCAATTAGGGTTTTTAACCAATCATGTGCATCCAATAAGTTCATTTGTGTCATTGGATTAACATTTAGGTCATTTTCGTCCTCCTTAGGCATATTGTTGTCCAATTAGGGTTTTTAACCAATCTTGTGCATCCAATAGGTGTGTTTGTGTCATTGGATGATCAATTAGGTTATTTTCGTCCTCCCTAGGCTTATTCTTGTCCAATTAGGGTTTTTAACCAATCTTGTGCATCCAATAGGTGTGTTTGTGTCATTGGATGATCAAATAGGTCATTTTCGTCCTCCCTAGACATATTCTTGTCCAATTAGGGTTTTTAACCAATCTTGTGCATCCAATAGGTGTGTTTGTGTCATTGGATGATCAATTAGGTCATTTTCGTCCTCCCTAGGCTTATTCTTGTCCAATTAGGGTTTTTAACCAATCTTGTGCATCCAATAGGTGTGTTTGTGTCATTGGATGATCAATTAGGTCATTTTCGTCCTCCCTAGGCTTATTCTTGTCCAATTAGGGTTTTTAACCAATCTTGTGCATCCAATAGGTGTCTTTATGTCATTGGATGATCTATTAGGTCATTTTCGTCCTCCATAGGCTTATTCTTGTCCAATTAGGGTTTTTAACCAATCTTGTGCATCCAATAAGTTTGTTTGTGTCATTGAATTAATATTTAGGTCATTTTCGTCCTCCCTAGGCATCATCTTATCCAATTAGGATTTTTAACCAATCTTTTGCATCCAATAGGTGTGTTTGTGTCATTGGATGATCAATTAGGTCATTTTCGTCCTCCCTAGGCTTATTCTTGTCCAATTAGGGTTTTTAACCAATCTTGTGCATCCAATAACTTTGTTTGTGTCATTAAATAATATTTAGGTCATTTTCGTCCTCCCTAGGCATATTCTTGTCCAATTAGGGTTTTTAACCAATCTTGTGCATCCAATAGGTGTGTTTGTGTCATTGGATGATCAATTAGGTCATTTTCGTCCTCCCTAGGCTTATTCTTGTCCAATTAGGGTTTTTAACCAATCTTGTGCATCCAATAGGTGTGTTTGTGTCATTGGATGATCAATTAGGTCATTTTCGTCCTCCCTAGGCTTATTCTTGTCCAATTAGGGTTTTTAACCAATCTTGTGCATCCAATAGGTGTGCTTGTGTCATTGGATGATCAATTAGGTCATTTTCGTCCTCCCTAGGCTTATTCTTTCCCAATTAGGGTTTTTAACCAATCTTGTGCATCCAATAAGTTGAGTTGTGTCATTAGATTAACATTTAGGTCATTTTCGTCCTCCCTAGGCTTATTCTTGTCCAATTAGGGTTTTTAACCAATCTTGTGCATCCAATAAGTTCATTTGTGTCATTGGATTAACATTTAGGTCATTTTCGTCCTCCCTAGGCATATTCTTGTCCAATTAGAGTTTTAGACCAATCTTGTGCATCCAATAGGTGTGTTTGTGTCATTGGATGATCAATTAGGTTATTTTCGTCCTCCCTAGACTTATTCTTGTCCAATTAGGGTTTTTAACTAATCTTGTGCATCCAATAAGTTCATTTGTGTCATTGGATGATCAATTAGGTCATTTTCGTCCTCCCTAGGCATATTCTTGTCCAATTAGGGTTTTTAACCAATCTTGTGCATCCAATAGGTGTGTTTGTGTCATTGGATGATCAATTAGGCCATTTTCGTTCTCCCTAGGCATATTCTTGTCCAATTAGGGTTTTTAACCAATCTTGTGCATCCAATAGGTGTGTTTGTGTCATTGGATGATCAATTAGGTCATTTTCGTCCTCCCTAGGCTTATTCTTGTCCAATTAGGGTTTTTAACCAATCTTGTGCATCCAATAGGTGTGTTTGAGTCTTTGGATGATCAATTAGGTCATTTTCGTCCTCCCTAGGCATATTCTTGTCCAATTAGGGTTTTTAACCAATCTTGTGCATCCAATAGGTGTGTTTGTGTCATTGGATGATCAATTAGGTCATTTTCGTCCACCCTAGGCTTATTCTTGTCCAATTGGGGTTTTTAACCAACTTGTGCATCCAATAAGTTCATTTGTGTCATTGGATTAACATTTAGGTCATTTTCGTCCTCCCTAGGCATATTTTGTCCTATTAGGGTTTTTAACCAATCTTGAGCATCCAATAGGTGTGTTTGTGTCATTGGATGATCAATTTAGGTCATTTTCGTTCTCCCTAGGCATTATCTTGTCCAATTAGGGTTTTTAACCAATCTTGTGCATCCAATAGGTGTGTTTGTGTCATTGGATGATCAATTAGGTCATTTTCGTCCTCCCTAGGCTTATTCTTGTCCAATTAGGGTTTTTAACCAATCTTGTGCATCCAATAGGTGTGTTTGTGTCATTGGATGATCAATTAGGTCATTTTCGTCCTCCCTAGGCTTATTCTTGTCCAATTAGGGTTTTTAACCAATCTTGAGCATCCAATAGGTGTGTTTGTGTCATTGGATGATCAATTAGGTCATTTTCGTCCTCCCTAGGCTTATTCTTCTCCAATTAGGGTTTTTAACTAATCTTGTGCATCCAATAAGTTCATTTGTGTCATTGGATGATCAATTAGGTCATTTTCGTCCTCCCTAGGCATATTCTTGTCCAACTAGGGTTTTTAACCAATCTTGTGCATCCAATAGGTGTGTTTGTGTCGTTGGATGATCAATTAAGTCATTTTCGTCCTCCATAGGCTTATTCTTGTCCAATTAGGGTTTTTAACCAATCTTGTGTATCCAATAGGCGTGTTTGTCTCGTTGGATGATCAATTAGGTCATTTTCGTCCTCCCTAGGCTTATTCTTGTCCAATTAGGGTTTTTAACCAATCTTGTGCATCCAATAGGTGTGTTTGTGTCATTGGATGATCAATTAGGTCATTTTCGTCCTCCCTAGGCTTATTCTTGTCCAATTAGGGTTTTTAACCAATCTTGTGCATCCAATAGGTGTGTTTGTGTCATTGGATGATCAATTAGGTCATTTTCGTCCTCCCTAGGCTTATTCTTGTCCAATTAGGGTTTTTAACCAATCTTGTGCATCCAATAGGTGTGTTTGTGTCATTGGATGATCAATTAGGTCATTTTCGTCCTTTCTATGCTTATTTTTGTCCAATTAGGGTTTTTAAGCAATCTTGTGCATCCAATAAGTTCATTTGTGTCATTGGATGATCAATTAGGTCATTTTCGTCCTCCCTAGGCATATTCTTGTCCAACTAGGGTTTCTAACCAATCTTGTGCTTCCAATAGATGTGTTTGTGTCATTGGATGATCAATTAGGTCATTTTCGTCCTCCCTAGGCTTATTCTTGTCCAATTAGGGTTTTTAACCAATCTTGTGCATCCAATAGGTGTGTTTGTGTCATTGGATGATCAATTAGGTCATTTTCGTCCTCCCTAGGCTTATTCTTGTCCAATTAGGGTTTTTAACCAATCTTGTGCATCCAATAGGTGTGTTTGTGTCATTGGATGATCAATTAGGTCATTTTCGTCCTCCCTAGGCTTATTCTTGTCCAATTAGGGTTTTTAACCAATCTTGTGCATCCAATAAGTTCATTTGTGTCATTGGATGATCAATTAGGTCATTTTCGTCCTTCCTAGGCATATTCTTGATCAACTAGGGTTTTAAACCAATCTTGTGCATCCAATAGGTGTGTTTGTGTCATTGGATGATCAATTAGGTCATTTTCGTCCTCCCTAGGCTTATTCTTGTCCAATTAGGGTTTTTAACCAATCTTGTGCATCCAATAGGTGTGTTTGTGTCATTGGATGATCAATTAGGTCATTTTCGTCCTCCCTAGGCTTATTCTTGTCCAATTAGGGTTTTTAACCAATCTTGTGCATCCAATAGGTGTGTTTGTGTCATTGGATGATCAATTAGGTCATTTTCGTCCTCCCTAGGCTTATTCTTGTCCAATTAGGGTTTTTAACCAATCTTGTGCATCCAATAGGTGTGTTTGTGTCATTGGATGATCATATAGGTTATTTTCGTCCTCCCAAGGCATATTCTTGTCCAATTAGGGTTTTTAACCAATCTTGTGCATCCAATAGGTGTGTTTGTGTCATTGGATGATCAATTAGGTCATTTACGTCCTCCCTAGGCTTATTCTTGTCCAATTGGGGTTTTTAACCAATCTTGTGCATCCAATAACTTTGTTTGTGTCATTGAATTAGTATTTAGGACATTGTCGTCTTCTCTAGGCATAATCTTGTCCAATTAGGGTTTTTGACCAATCTTGTGCATCCAATAGGTGTGTTTGTGTAATTGGATGATCAATTAGGTCATTTTCGTCGTCCCTACGCTTATTCTTGTCCAATTAGGGTTTTTAACCAATCTTGTGCATCCAATAGGTGTGTTTGTGTCATTGGGTGATCAATTAGGTTATTTTCGTCCTCCCTAGACTTATTCTTGTCCAATTAGGGTTTTTAACCAATCTTGTGCATCCAATAAGTTGAGTTGTATCATTGGAATAACATTTAGGTCATTTTCGTCCTCCCTAGGCTTATTCTTGTCCAATTAGGGTTTTTAACCAATCATGTGCATCCAATAAGTTCATTTGTGTCATTGGATTAACATTTAGGTCATTTTCGTCCTCCCTAGGCATATTCTTGTCCAATTAGGGTTTTTAACCAATCTTGTGCATCCAATAGGTGTGTTTGTGTCATTGGATGATCAATTAGGTCATTTTCGTCCTCCCTAGACATATTCTTGTCCAATTAGGGTTTTTAACCAATCATGTGCATCCAATAAGTTCATTTGTGTCATTGGATTAACATTTAGGTCATTTTC
>JBBPBR010001141.1:4158-16969 GCA_037974775.1 Cicer pinnatifidum | reverse complement strand
TATTCTTGTCCAATTAGGGTTTTTAACCAATCTTGTGCATCCAATAGGTGTGTTTGTGTCATTGGATGATCATATAGGTTATTTTCGTCCTCCCTAGGCATATTCTTGTCCAATTAGGGTTTTTAACCAATCTTGTGCATCCAATAGGTGTGTTTGTGTCATTGGATGATCAATTAGGTCATTTACGTCCTCCCTAGGCTTATTCTTGTCCAATTGGGGTTTTTAACCAATCTTGTGCATCCAATAACTTTGTTTGTGTCATTGAATTAATATTTAGGTCATTGTCTTCCTCTCTAGGCATATTCTTGTCCAATTAGGGTTTTTGACCAATCTTGTGCATCCAATAGGTGTGTTTGTGTCATTGGATGATCAATTAGGTCATTTTCGTCCTCCCTACGCTTATTTTTGTCCAATTAGGGTTTTTAACCAATCTAATGCATCCAATAGGTGTGTTTGTGTCATTGGGTGATCAATTAGGTTATTTTCGTCCTCCCTAGGCTTATTCTTGTCCAATTAGGATTTTTAACCAATCTTGTGCATCCCATAAGTTGAGTTGTGTCATTGGATCAACATTTAGGTCATTTTCGTCCTCCCTAGGCTTATTCTTGTCCAATTGGGGTTTTTAACCAATCTTGTGCATCCAATAGGTGTGTTTGTGTCATTGGATGATCAATTAGGTCATTTTCGTCCTCCCTAGGCTTATTCTTGTCCAATTAGAGTTTTTAACCAATCTTGTGCATCCAATAACTTTGATTGTGTCATTGAATTAATATTTAGGTCATTTTCGTCCTCCCTAGGCATATTCTTGTCCAATTAGGGTTTTTAACCAATCTTGTGCATCCAATAGGTGTGTTTGTGTCATTGGATGATCAATTAGGTCATTTTCGTCCTCCCTAGGCTTATTCTTGTCCAATTAGGGTTTTTAACAAATCTTGTGCATCCAATAAGTTCATTTGTGTCATTGGATGATCAATTAGGTCATTTTCGTCCTCCCTAGGCATATTCTTGTCCAACAAGGGCTTTTAACCATTCTTGTGCTTCCAATAGGTGTGTTTGTGTCATTGGATGATCAATTAGGTCATTTTCGTCCTCACTAGGCTTATTCTTGTCCAATTAGGGTTTTTAACCAATCTTGTGCATCCAATAGGTGTGTTTGTGTCATTGGATGATCAATTAGGTCATTTTCGTCTTCCCTAGGCTTATTCTTGTCCAATTAGGGTTTTTAACCAATCTTGTGCATCCAATAACTTTGTTTGTGTCATTGAATTAATATTTAGATCATTTTCGTCCTCCCTAGGCATATTCTTGTCCAATTAGGGTTTTTAACCAATCTTGTGCATCCAATAGGTGTGTTTGTGTCATTGGATGATCAATTAGGTCATTTTCGCCCTCCCTAGGCTTATTCTTGTCCAAATAGGGTTTTTAACCAATCTTGTGCATCCAAAAACTTTGTTTGTGTCATTGAATTAATATTTAGGTCATTTTCGTGCTCCCTAGGCATATTCTTGTCCAATTAGGGTTTTTAACTAATCTTGTGCATCCAATAGGTGTGTTTGTGTCATTGGATGATCAATTAGGTCATTTTTGCCCATTAACATTTAGGTCATTTTCGTCCTTCCTAGGCATATTCTTATCCAATTAGGGTTTTTAACCAATCTTGTGCTTCCAATAGGTGTGTTTGTGTCATTTGATGATCAATTAGGTCATTTTCGTCCTCCCTAGGCTTATTCTTGTCCAATTAGGGTTTTTAACCAATCTTGTGCATCCAACAAGTTTGTTTATGTCATTGAATTAATATTTAGGTCATTTTCGTCCTCCCTAGGCATATTCTTGTCCAATTAGGGTTTTTAACCAATCTTGTGCATCCAATAGGTGTGTTTGTGTCATTGGATGATCAATTAGGTCATTTTCGTCCTCCCTAGGCATATTCTTGTCCAATTAGGGTTTTTAACCAATCTTGTGCATCCAATAGGTGTGTTTGTGGGAATGGATGATCAATTTGGTCATTTTCGTCCTCCCTAGGCTTATTCTTGTCCAATTAGGGTTTTTAACCAATCTTGTGCATCCAATAGGTGTGTTTGTGTCATTGGATGATCAATTAGGTCATTTTCGTCCTCCCTAGGCCTATTCTTGTCCAATTAGGTTTTAAACCAATCTTGTGCTTCCAATAGGTGTGTTTGTGTCATTGGATGATCAATTAGGTCATTTTCGTCCTCCCTAGGCATATTCTTGTCCAATTAGGGTTTTTAACCAATCTTGTGCATCCAATAGGTGTGTTTGTGTCATTGGATGATCAATTAGGTCATTTTCGTCCTCCCTAGGCATATTCTTGTCCAATTAGGGTTTTTAACCAATTTTGGGCATCCAATAGGTGTGTTTGTGTCATTGGATGATCAATTAGGTCATTTTCGTCCTCCCTAGGCATGTTCTTGTCCAACTAGGGTTTTTAACCAATCTTGTGCATCCAATAGGTGTGTTTGTGTCATTGGATGATCAATTAGGTCATTTTCGTCCTCCCTAGGCTTGTTCTTGTCCAATTAGGGTTTTTAACCAATCTTGTGCGTCCAATAAGTTGAGTTGTGTCATTGGATTAACATTTAGGTCATTTTCGTTTTCCATAGGCTTATTCTTGTCCAATTAGGGTTTTTAACCAATCTTGTGCATCCAATAAGTTCATTTGTGTCGGTGGATGATCAATTAGGTAATTTTTGTCCTCCCTAGGCATATTCTTGGCCAACTAGGGTTTTTAACCAATTTTGTGCATCCAATAGGTGTGTTTGTGTCATTGGATGATCAATTAGGTCATTTTCGTCCTCCCTAGGCTTATTCTTGTCCAATTAGGGTTTTTAACCAATCTTGTGCATCCAATATGTTTGTTTGTGTCATTGAATTAATATTTAGGTCATTTTCGTCCTCCCTAGGCATCATCTTGCCCAATTAGGGTTTTTAATCAATCTTATGCATCCAATAGGTGTGTTTGTGTCATTGGATGATCAATTAGGTCATTTTCGTCCTCCCTAGGGTTATTCTTGTCCAATTAGGGTTTTTAACCAATCTTGTGCATCCAATAAGTTCATTAGTGTCATTGGATGATCAATTAGGTCATTTTCGTCCTCCCTAGGCATGTTCTTGTCCAACTAGGGTTTTTAACCAATCTTGTGCATCCAATAGGTGTGTTTGTATCATTGGATGATCAATTAGGTCATTTTCGTCCTCCCTAGGCATATTGTTGTCCAATTAGGGTTTTTAACCAATCTTGTGCATCCAATAGGTGTGTTTGTGTCATTGGATGATCAATTAGGTCATTTTCGTCCTCCCTAGGCATATTCTTGTCTAGTTAGGGTTTTTAACCAATCTTGTGCATCCAATAGGTGTGTTTGTGTCATTGGATGATCAATTAGGTCATTTTTGTCCTCCCTAGGCTTATTCTTGTCCAATTAGGGTTTTTAACCAATCTTGTGCATCCAATAAGTTCATTTGTGTTATTGGATTAACATTTAGGTCATATTCGTCCTCCCTAGGCATATTCTTGTCGAATTATGGTTTTTAACCAATCTT
Organism: Cicer pinnatifidum; assembly: GCA_037974775.1. Taxonomy (NCBI): domain Eukaryota; kingdom Viridiplantae; phylum Streptophyta; class Magnoliopsida; order Fabales; family Fabaceae; genus Cicer; species Cicer pinnatifidum. The sequence continues at coordinate 13,411 of JBBPBR010001141.1, read as the reverse complement.
GTGCATCCAATAGGTGTGTTTGTGTCATTGGATGATCAATTAGGTCATTTTCGTCCTCCCTAGGCATATTCTTGTCCAATTAGGGTTTTTAACCAATCTTGTGCATCCAATAAGTCGAGTTGTGTCATTGGATTAACATTTAGGTCATTTTCGTCCTCCCTAGGCTTATTCTTGTCCAATTAGGGTTTTTAATCGATCTTGTGCATCCAATAGGTGTGTTTGTGTCATTGGATGATCAATTAGGTCATTTTCGTCCTCCCTAGGCATATTCTTGTCCAATTAGGGTTTTTAACCAATCTTGTGCATCCAATAGGTGTGTTTGTGTCATTGGATGATCAATTAGGTCATTTTCGTCCTCCCTAGGCATATTCTTGTCCAATTAGGGTTTTTAACCAATCTTGTGCATCCAATAGGTGTGTTTGTGTCATTGGATGATCAATTAGGTCATTTTCGTCCTCCCTTGGCTTATTCTAGTCCAATTAGGGTTTTTAACCGATCTTGTGCATCCAATAGTTGTGTTTGTGTCATTGGATGATCAATTAGGTCATTTTCGTCCTCCCTAGGCATATTCTTGTCCAATTAGGGTTTTTAACCAATCTTGTGCATCCAATAGGTGTGTTTGTGTCATTGGATGATCAATTAGGTCATTTTCGTCCTCCCTAGGCATATTCTTGTCCAATTAGGGTTTTTTAATCAATCTTGTGCATCCAATAAGTTGAGTTGTGTCATTGGATTAACATTTAGGTCATTTTCGTCCTCCCTAGGCTTATTCTTGTCCAATTAGGGTTTTTAACCAATCTTGTGCATCCAATAGGTGTGTTTGTGTCATTGAATTAATATTTAGGTGATTTTCATCCTCGCTAGGCATATTCTTGTCCAATTAGGGTTTTTAACCAATCTTGTGCATCCAATAGGTGTGTTTGTGTCATTGGATGATCAATTAGGTCATTTTCGTCCTCCCTAGGCATATTCTTGTCCAATTAGGGTTTTTAACGAATCTTGTGCATCCAATAGGTGTGTTTGTGTCATTGGATGATCAATTAGGTAATTTTCGTCCTTCCTAGGCTTATTCTTGTCCAATTAGGGTTTTTAACCAATCTTGTGCATCCAATAAGTTGAGTTGTGTCATTGGATTAACATTTAGGTCATTTTCGTCCTCCCTAGGCTTATTCTTGTCCAATTATGGTTTTTAACCAATCTTGTGCATCGAAAAAGTTGAGTTGTGTCATTGGATTAACATTTAGGTCATTTTCGTCCTCCCTAGGCTTATTCTTGTCCAATTAGGGGTTTTAACCAATCTTGTGCATCCAATAGGTGTGTTTGTTGCATTGGATGATCAATTAGGTCATTTTCGTCCTCCCTAGGCTTATCCTTGTCCAATTATGGTTTTTAACTAATCTTGTGCATCCAATAAGTTCATTTGTGTCATTGGATGATCAATTAGGTCATTTTCGTCCTCCCTAGGCATATTCTTGTCCAATTAGGGTTTTTAACCAATCTTGTGCATCCAATAGGTGTGTTTGTGTCATTGGATGATCAATTAGGTCATTTTCGTCCTCCCTAGGCTTATTCTTGTCCAATTAGGGTTTTTAACCAATCTTTTGCATCTAATAGGTGTGTTTGTGTCATTGGATGATCAATTAGGTCAATTTCGTCCTCCCTAGGCTAATTCTTGTCCAATTAGGGTTTTTAACCAATCTTGTGCATCCAATAGGTGTGTTTGTGTCATTGGATGATCAATTAGGTCATTTTCGTCCTCCCTAGGCTTATTCTTGTCCAATTAGGGTTTTTAATCAATCTTGTGCATCCAATTAGTTTCTTTGTGTCATTGAATTAATATTTAGGCCATTTTCATCCTCCCTAGGCATATTCTTGTCCAATTAGGGTTTTTAACCAATCTTGTGCATCCAATAGGTGTGTTTGTGTCATTGGATGATCAATTAGGTCATTTTCATCTTCCCTTGGCTTATTCTTGTCCAATTATGGTTTTTAACCAATCTTGTGCATCCAATAGGTGTGTTTGTGTCATTGGATGATCAATTAGGTCATTTTCGTCCTCCCTAGGCATATTCTTGTCCAATTAGGGTTTTTAACCAATCTTGTGCATCCAATAGGTGTGTTTGTGTCATTGGATGATCAATTAGGTCATTTTCGTCCTCCCTAGGCTTATTCTTGTCCAATTAGGGTTTTTAATCAATCTTGTGCATCCAATAGGTGTGTTTGTGTCATTGGATGATCAATTAGGTCATTTTCGTCCTCCCTAGGCTTATTCTTGTCCAATTAGGGTTTTTAACCAATCTTGTGCATCCATTAGGTGTGTTTGTGTCATTGGATGATCAATTAGGTCATTTTCATCCTCCCTAGGCATATTCTTGTCCAATTAGGGTTTTTAACCAATCTTGTGCATCCAATAGGTGTGTTTGTGTCATTGGATGATCAATTAGGTCATTTTCGTCCTCCCTAGGCTTATTCTTGTCCAATTAGGGTTTTTAATCAATCTTGTGCATCCAATAACTTGAGTTGTGTCATTGGATTAACATTTAGGTTATTTTCGTCCTCCCTAGGCTTATTCTTGTCCAATTAGGGTTTTTAACCAATCTTGTGCATCCAATAGGTGTTTAACCAATCTTGTGCATCCAATAGGTGTTTAACCAATCTTGTGCATCCAATAGGTGTGTTTGTGGCAATAGATGATCAATTAGGTCATTTTCGTCCTCCCTAGGCTTATTCTTGTCCAATTAGGGTTTTTAACCAATCTTGTGCATCCAATAGGTGTGTTTGTGTCATTGGATGATCAATTAGGACATTTTCGTCCTCCCTAGGCATATTCTTGTCCAATTAGGGTTTTTAACCAATCTTGTGCATCCAATAGGTGTGTTTTTCTCATTGGATGATCAATTAGGTCATTTACGTCCTCCCTAGGCATATTCTTGTCCAATTAGGGTTTTTAACCAATCTTGTGCATCCAATAGGTGTGTTTGTGTCATTGGATGATCAATTAGGTCATTTTCGTCCTCCCTAGGCTTATTCTTGTCCAATTAGGGTTTTTAATCAATCTTGTGTATCCAATAACTTGAGTTGTGTCATTGGATTAACATTTAGGTCATTTTAGTCCTCCCTAGGCTTATTCTTGTCCAATTAGGGTTTTTAACCAATCTTGTGCATCCAATAGGTGTGTTTGTGTCAATGGATGATCAATTAGGTCATTTTCGTCCTCCATAGGCTTATTCTTGTCCAATTAGGGTTTTTAACCAATCTTGTGCATCCAATAAGGTGTGTTGTGTCATTGGATTAACATTTAGGTCATTTTCGTCCTCCCTAGGCATATTCTTGTCCAATAAGGGTTTTTAACCAATCTTGTGCATCCAATAGGTGTTTAACCAATCTTGTGCATCCAATAGGTGTGTTTGTGGCAATAGATGATCAATTAGGTCATTTTCGTCCTCCCTAGGCTTATTCTTGTCCAATTAGGGTTTTTAACCAATCTTGTGCATCCAATAGGTGTGTTTGTGTCATTGGATAATCAATTAGGTCATTTTCGTCCTCCCTAGGCTTATTCTTGTCCAATTATGGTTTTTAACCAATCTTGTGCATCCAATAGGTGTGTTTGTGTCATTGGATGATCAATTAGGTTATTTTCGTCCTCCCTAGGCTTATTCTTGTCCAATTAGGGTTTTTAGCCAATCTTGTGCATCCAATAGGTGTGTTTGTGTCATTGGATGACCAATTAGGTCATTTTCGTCCTCCCTAGGCATATTCTTGTCCAATTAGGGTTTTTAACCAATCTTGTGCATCCAATAGGTGTGTTTGTGTCATTGGATGATCAATTAGGTCATTTTCGTCGTCCCTAGGCTTATTCTTGTCCAATTAGGGTTTTTAACCAATCTTGTGCATCCGATAAGTTTGTTTGTGTCATTGAATTAATATTTAGGTCATTTTCGTCCTCCGTAGGCATATTCTTGCCCAATTAGGGTTTTTAACCAATCTTGTGCATCCAATAGGTGTGGCTGTGTCATTGGATGATCAATTAGGTCATTTTCGTCCCCCCTAGGCATATTCTTGTCCAATTCGGGTTTTTAACCAATCTTGTGCATCCAATAGGTGTATTTGTGTCATTGGATGATCAATTAGGTCATTTTCGTCCTCCCTAGGCTTGTTCTTGTCCTATTAGGGTCTTTAACCAATCTTGTGCATCCAATAAGTTCATTTTGTCATTGGATTAACATTTAGGTCATTTTCGTCCTCCCTAGGCATATTCTTGTCCAATTAGGGTTTTTAACCAATCTTGTGCATCCAATAGGTGTGTTTGTGTCATTGGATGATCAATTAGGTCATTTTCGTCCTCCCTAGGCTTATTCTTGTCCAATTAGGGTTTTTAACCAATCTTGTGCATCCAATAGGTGTGTTTGTGTCATTGGATGATCAATTAGGTCATTTTCGTCCCCCCTAGGCATATTCTCGTCCAATTAGGGTTTTTAACCAATCTTGTGCATCCAATAGGTGTATTTGTGTCATTGGATGATCAATTAGGTCATTTTCGTCCTCCCTAGGCTTATTCTTTTCCAATTAGGGTCTTTAACCAATCTTGTGCATCCAATAAGTTCATTTGTGTCATTGGATTAACATTTAGGTCATTTTCGTCCTCCCTAGGCATATTATTGTCCAATTAGGGTTTTTAACAAATCTTGTGCATCCAATAGGTGTGTTTGTGTCATTGGATGATCAATTAGGTCATTTTCGTCCTCCCTAGGCTTATTCTTGTCCAATTAGGGTTTTTAACCAATCTTGTGCATCCAATACGTTCATTTGTGTCATTGGAATAACTTTTAGGTCATTTTCGTCCTCCCTAGGCATATTCTTGTCCAATTAGAGTTTTAGACCAATCTTGTGCATCCAATAGGTGTGTTTGTGTCATTGGATGATCAATTAGGTTATTTTCGTCCTCCCTAGGCTTATTCTTGTCCAATTAGGGTTTTAAACCAATCTTGTGCATCTAATAGGTGTGTTTGTGTCATTGGATGATCAATTAGGTCATTTTCGTCCTCCCTAGGCATATTCTTGTCCAATTAGGGTTTTTAACCAATCTTGTGCATCCAATAGGTGTGTTTGTGTCATTGGATGATCAATTAGGTCATTTTCGTCCTCCCTAGGCTTATTCTTGTCCAATTAGGGTTTTTAACCAATCTTGTGCATCCAATACGTTCATTTGTGTCATTGGATTAACATTTAGGTCAATTTCGTCCTCCCTAGGCATATTCTTGTCCAATTAGGGTTTTTAACCAATCTTGTGCATCCAATAGGTGTGTTTGTGTCATTGGATGATCAATTAGGTTATTTTCGTCCTCCCTAGGCTTATTCTTGTCCAATTAGGGTTTTTAACCAATCTTGTGCTTCCAATAAGTTGAGTTGTGTCATTGGATTAACATTTAGGTCATTTTCGTTCTCCCTAGGCTTATTCTTGTCCAATTAGGGTTTTTAACCAATCTTGTGCATCCAATAAGTTCATTTGTGTTACTGGATTAACATTTAGGTCATATTCTTCTTCCCTAGGCATATTCTTGTCCAATTAGGGTTTTTAACCAATCTTGTGCATCCAATAGGTGTGTTTGTGTCATTGGATGATCAATTAGGTCATTTTCGTCCTCCCTAGGCATATTCTTGTCCAATTAGGGTTTTTAACCAATCTTGTGCATCCAATAGGTGTGTTTGTGTCATTGGATGATCAATTAGGTCATTTTCGTCCTCCCTAGGCATATTCTTGTCCAATTAGGGTTTTTAACCAATCTTGTGCATCCAATAGGTGTGCTTGTGTCATTGGATGATCAATTAGGTCATTTTCGTCCTCCCTAGACTTATTCTTGCCCAATTAGGGTTTTTAACCGATCTTGTGCATCCAATAGGTGTGTTTTTGTCATTGGATGATCAATTAGGTCATTTTCGTCCTCCCTAGGCACATTCTTGTCCAATTAGGGTTTTTAACCAATCTTGTGCATCCAATAGGTGTGTTTGTGTCATTGGATGATCAATTAGGTCATTTTCGTCCTCCCTAGGCTTATTCTTGTCCAATTAGGGTTTTTAACCAATCTTGTGGATCCGATAAGTTTGTTTGTGTCATTGAATTAATAATTAGGTCATTTTCCTCCTCCCTAGGCATATTCTTGTCCAATTAAGGTTTTTAACTAATCTTGTGCATCCAATAAGTTCATTTGTGTCATTGGATGATCAATTAGGTCATTTTCGTCCTCCCTAGGCATATTCTTGTCCAATTAGGGTTTTTAACCAATCTTGTGCATCCAATAGGTGTGTTTGTGTCATTGGATGATCAATTAGGTCATTTTCGTCCTCCCTAGGCATATTCTTGTCCAATTAGGGTTTTTAACCAATCTTGTGCATCCAATAGGTGTGTTTGTGTCATTGGATGATCAATTAGGTTATTTTCTTCCTCCCTATGCATATTCTTGTCCAATTAGGGTTTTTAACTAATCGTGTGCATCCGATAAGTTCATTTGTGTCATTGGATGATCAATTAGGTCATTTTCGTCCTCCCTAGGCATATTCTTGTCCAATTAGGGTTTTTAACCAATCTTGTGCATCCAATAGGTGTGTTTGTGTCATTGGATGATCAATTAGGTCATTTTCGTCCTCCCTAGGCATATTCTTGTCCAATTAGGGTTTTTAACCAATCTTGTGCATCCAATAGGTGTGTTTGTGTCATTGGATGATCAATTAGGTCATTTTCGTCCTCCATAGGCTTATTCTTGTCCAATTAGGGTTTTTGACCAATCTTGTGCATCAAATAAGTTCATTTGTGTCATTGGATGATCAATTAGGTCATTTTCGTCCTCCCTAGGCATATTCTTGTCCAATTAGGGTTTTTAACCAATCTTGTGCATCCAATAGGTGTGTTTGTGTCATTGGATGATCAATTAGGTCATTTTCGTCCTCCCTAGGCTTATTCTTGTCCAATTAGGGTTTTTAACCAATCTTGTGCATCCAATATGTTTATTTGTGTCATTGGATGATCAATTAGGTCATTTTCGTCCTCCCTAGGCATATTCTTGTCCAACTAGGGTTTTTAACCAATCTTGTGCATCCAATAGGTGTGTTTGTGTCATTGGATGATCAATTAGGTCATTTTCGTCCTCCCTAGGCACATTCTTGTCCAACTAGGGTTTTTAACCAATCTTGTGCATCCAATAGGTGTGTTTGTGTCATTGGATTATCAATTAGGTCATTTTCGTCCTCCTTAGGCTTATTCTTGTCCAATTAGGGTTTTTAATCAATCTTGTGCATCCAATAGGTGTGTTTGTGTCATTGGATGATCAATTAGGTCATTTTCGTCCTCCCTAGGCTTATTCTTGTCCAATTAGGGTATTTAACCAATCTTGTGCATCCAATAAGTTCATTTGTGTCATTGGATTAACATTTAGGTCATTTTCGTTCTCCCTAGGCATATTCTTGTCCAATTAGGGTTTTTAACCAATCTTGTGCAAACAATAGGTGTGTTTGTGTCATTGGATGATCAATTTAGGTCATTTTCGTTCTCCCTAGGCATATTCTTGGCCAATTAGGGTTTTTAATCAATCTTGTGCATCCAATAGGTGTGTTTGTGTCATTGGATGATCAATTAGGTCATTTTCGTCCTCCCTAGGCATATTCTTGTCCAATTAGGGTTTTTAACCAATCTTGTGCATCCAATAGGTGTGTTTGTGTCATTGGATGATCAATTAGGTCATTTTCGTCCTCCCTATGCTTATTCTTGTCCAATTAGGGTTTTTAACCAATCTTGTGCATCCAATAAGTTGAGTTGTGTCATTTGATTAACATTTTGGTCATTTTTGTCCTCCCTAGGCTTATTCTTGTCCAATTAGGGTTTTTAACCAATCTTGTGCATCCAATAGGTGTGTTTGTGTCATTGGATGATCAATTAGGTCATTTTCGTCCTCCCTAGGCATATTCTTGTCCAATTAGGGTTTTTAACCAATCTTGTGCATCCAATAGGTGTGTTTGTGTCATTGGATGATCAATTAGGTCATTTTCGTCCTCCCTAGGCTTATTCTTGTCCAATTAGGGTTTTTAACCAATCTTGTGCATCAAATAATTTGAGTTGTGTCATTGGATTAACATTTAGGTCATTTTCGTTCTCCCTAGGCTTATTCTTGTCCAATTAGGGTTTCTAACCAATCTTGTGCATCCAATAACTTTGTTTGTGTCATTGAATTAATATTTAGGTGATTTTCGTCCTCCCTAGGCATATTCTTTTCCAATTAGGGTTTTTAACCAATCTTGTGCATCCAATAGGTGTGTTTGTGTCATTGGATGATCAATTAGGTCATTTTCGTCCTCCCTAGGCATATTCTTGTCCAATTAGGGTTTTTAACCAATCTTGTGCATCCAATAGGTGTGTTTGTGTCATTGGATGATCAGTTAGGTCATTTTAGTCCTCCCTAGGCATATTCTTGTCCAATTAGGGTTTTTAACCAATCTTCTGCATCCAATAGGTGTGTTTGTGTCATTGGATGATCAATTAGTTCATTTTCGTCCTCCCTAGGCTTATTCTTGTCCGATTAGGGTTTTTAACCAATCTTGTGCATCCAATAAGTTGAGTTGTGTCATTGGATTAACATTTAGGTCATTTTCGTCCTCCCTAGGCTTATTCTTGTCCAATTAGGGTTTTTAACCAATCATGTGCATCCAATAAGTTGAGTTGTGTCATTGGATTAACATTTAGGTCATTTTCGTCCTCCCTAGGCTTATTCTTGCCCAATTAGGGTTTTTAACTAATCTTGTGCATCCAATAAGATGAGTTGTGTCATTAGATTAACATTTAGGTCATTTTCGTCCTTCTTAGGCTTATTCTTGTCCAATTAGGGTTTTTAACCAATCATGTGCATCCAATAAGTTTATTTGTGTCATTCGATTAACATTTAGGTCATTTTCGTCCTCCCTAGGCATATTCTTGTCCAATTAGGGGTTTTAACCAATCTTGTGCATCCAATAGGTGTGTTTGTGTCATTGGATGATCAATTAGGTTATTTTCGTCCTCCCTAGGCTTATTCTTGTCCAATTAGGGTTTTTAGCCAATCTTGTGCATCCAATAGGTGTGTTTGTGTCATTGGATGACCAATTAGGTCATTTTCGTCCTCCCTAGGCATATTCTTGTCCAATTAGGGTTTTTAACCAATCTTGTGCATCCAATAGGTGTGTTTGTGGCAATAGATGATCAATTAGGTCATTTTCGTCCTCCCTAGGC
>JBBPBR010001140.1:82903-112211 GCA_037974775.1 Cicer pinnatifidum | reverse complement strand
GGTTTTTAACCAATCTTGTGCATCCAATAGGTGTGTTTGTGTCATTGGATGATCAATTAGGTTATTTTCGTCCTCCCAAGGCATATTCTTGTCCAATTAGGGTTTTTAACCAATCTTGTGCATCCAATAGGTGTGTTTGTGTCATTGGATGATCAATTAGGTCATTTTCGTCCTCCCTAGGCTTATTCTTGTCCAATTAGGGTTTTTAACCAATCTTGTGCATCCAATAAGTTCATTAGTGTCATTGGATGATCAATTAGGTCATTTTCGTCCTCCCTAGGCTTATTCTTGTCCAATTAAGGTTTTTAACCAATCTTGTGCATCCAATAAGTTGAGTTGTGTCATTGGATTAACATTTAGGTCATTTTCGTTCTCCCTAGGCTTATTCTTCTCCAATTAGGGTTTTTAACCAATCTTGTGCATCCAATAAGTTCATTTGTGTCATTAGATTAACATTTAGGTCATTTTCGTCCGCCCTAGGTATATTCTTGTCCAATTAGGGATTTTAACCAATCTTGTGCATCCAATATGTGTGTTTGTGTCATTGGATGATCAATTTAGGTCATTTTCGTCCTCCCTAGGCATATTCTTTTCGAATTAGGGTTTTTAACCAATCTTGTGCATCCAATAGGTGTGTTTGTGTCATTGGATGATCAATTAGGTCATTTTCGTCCTCCCTAGGCTTATTCTTGTCCAATTATGGTTTTTAACCAATCTTGTGCATCCAATAGGTGTGTTTGTGTCATTGGATGATCAATTAGGTCATTTTCGTCCTCCCTAGGCTTATTCTTGTCCAATTAGGGTTTTTAACCAATCTTGTGTATTCAATAACTTTGTTTGTGTCATTGAATTAATATTTAGGTCATTTTCGTCCTCCCTAGGCATATTCTTGTCCAATTAGGGTTTTTAACCAATCTTGTGCATCCAATAGGTGTGTTTGTGTCATTGGATGATCAATTAGGTCATTTTCGTCCTTCCTAGGCTTATTCTTGTCCCATTAGGGTTTTTAACCAATCTTGTGCATCCAATAAGTTCATTTGTGTCATTGGATTAACATTTAGGTCATTTTCGTCCTCCCTAGGCATATTCTTGTCCAATTAGGGTTTTTAACCAATCTTGTGCATCCAATAGGTGTGTTTGTGTCATTGGATGATCAATTTGGTCATTTTCGTCCTTTCTATGCTTATTCTTGTCCAATTAGGGTTTTTAACCAATCTTGTGCATCCAATAAGTTCATTTGTGTCCTTGGATGATCAATTAGGTCATTTTCGTCCTCCCTAGGCATATTCTTGTCCAACTAGGGTTTTTAACCAATCTTGTGCATCCAATAGGTGTGTTTGTGTCATTGGATGATCAATTAGGTCATTTTCGTCCTCCCTAGGCTTATTCTTGTCCAATTAGGGTTTTTAACCAATCTTGTGCATCCAATAGGTGTGTTTGTGTCAGTTGATGATCAATTAGGTTATTTTCGTCCTCCCTAGGCTTATTCTTGTCCAATTAGGGTTTTTAACCAATCTTGTGCATCTAATAGGTGTGTTTGTGTCATTGGATGATCAATTAGGTCATTTTCGTCCTCCCTAGGCTTATTCTTGTCCAATTAGGGTTTTTAACCAATCTTGTGCATCCAATAACTTTGTTTGTGTCATTGAATTAATATTTAGGTCATTTTCGTCCTCCCTAGGCATATTCTTGTCCAATTAGGGTTTTTAACCAATCTTGTGCATCCAATAGGTGTGTTTGTGTCATTGGATGATCAATTAGGTCATTTTCGTTCCCCCTAGGCTTATTCTTGTCCAATTAGGGTTTTTCACCAATCTTGTGCATCCAATAACTTTGTTTGTGTCATTGAATTAATATTTAGGTCATTTTCGTCCTCCCTAGGCATATTCTTGTCCAATTAGGGTTTTTAACCAATCTTGTGCATCCAATAGGTGTGTTTGTGTCATTGGATGATCAATTAGGTCATTTTCGTCCTCCCTAGGCTTATTCTTGTCCAATTAGGGTTTTTAACCAATCTTGTGCATCCAATAACTTTGTTTGTGTCATTGAATTAATATTTAGGTCATTTTCGTCCTCCCTAGGCATATTCTTGTCCAATTAGGGTTTTTAACCAATCTTGTGCATCCAATAGGTGTGTTTGTGTCATTGGATGATCAATTAGGTCATTTTCGTCCTCCCTAGGCTTATTCTTGTCCAATTAGGGTTTTTAACCAATCTTGTGCATCCAATAAGTTGAGTTGTGTCATTGGATTAACATTTAGGTCATTTTCGTTCTCCCTAGGCTTATTCTTGTCCAATTAGGGTTTTTAACCAATTTTGTGCATCCAATAAGTTGATTTGTGTTATTGGATTAACATTTAGGTCATATTCGTCCTCCCTAGGCATATTCTTGTCCAATTAGGGTTTTAACCAATCTTGTGCATCCAATAGGTGTGTTTGTGTCATTGGATGATCAATTAGGTCATTTTCGTCCTCCCTAGGCATATTCTTGTCCAGTTAGGGTTTTTAACCAATCTTGTGCATCCAATAAGTTTAGTTGTGTCATTGGATTAACATTTAGGTCATTTTCGTTCTCCCTAGGCTTATTCTTGACCAATTAGGGTTTTTAACCAATTTTGTGCATCCAATAAGTTCATTTGTGTTATTGGATTAACATTTAGGTCATATTCGTCCTCCCTAGGCATATTCTTGTCAAATTAGGGTTTTAACCAATCTTGTGCATCCAATAGGTGTGTTTGTGTCATTGAATGATCAATTAGGTCATTTTCGTCCTCCCTAGGCTTATTCTTGTCCAACTAGGGTTTTTAACCAATCTTGTGCCTCCAATAGGTGTGTTTGTGTCATTGGATGATCAATTAGGTCATTTTCGTCCTCCCTAGGCTTATTCTTGTCCAATTAGGGTTTTTAACCAATCTTGTGCATCCAATAAGTTGAGTTGTGTCATTGGATTAACAATTAGGTCATTTTCGTTCTCCCTAGGCTTATTCTTGTCCAATTAGGGTTTTTAACCAATCTTGTGCATCCAATAAGTTCATTTGTGTCATTGGATTAACATTTAGGTCATTTTCGTCCTCCCTAGGCATATTCTTGTCCAATTAGGGTTTTTAACCAATGTTGTGCATCCAATAGGTGTGTTTGTGGCATTGGATGATCAATTAGGTCATTTTCGTCCTCCCTAGGCATATTCTTGTCCAATTAGGGTTTTTAACCAATCTTGTGCATCCAATAGGTGTGTTTGTGTCATTGGATGATCAATTAGGTCATTTTCGTCCTCCCTAGGCTTATTCTTGTCCAATTAGGGTTTTTAACCAATCTTGTGCATCCAATAAATTGAGTTGTTTCAATGGATTAACATTTAGGTCATTTTCGTCCTCCCTAGGCTTATTCTTGTCCAATTAGGGTTTTTAACCAATCTTGTGCATCCAATAAGTTCATTTGTGTCATTGGATTAACATTTAGGTCATTTTCGTCCTCCCTAGGCATATTCTTGTCCAATTAGGGTTTTTAACCAATCTTGTGCATCCAATAGGTGTGTTTGTGTCAGTGGATGATCAATTACGTCATTTTCGTTCTCCCTAGGCTTATTCTTGTCCAATTAGGGTTTTTAACCAATCTTGTGCATCCAATAAGTTCATTTGTGTTATTGGATTAACATTTAGGTCATATTCGTCCTCCCTAGGCATATTCTTGTCCAATTAGGGTTTTTAACCAATCTTGTGCATCCAATAGGTGTGTTTGTGTCACTGGATGATCAATTAGGTCATTTTCATCCTCCCTATGCATATTCTTGTCCAATTAGGGTTTTTAACCAATCTTGTGCATCCAATAGGTGTGTTTGTGTCATTGGATGATCAATTAGGTCATTTTCGTCCTCCCTAGGCTTATTCTTGTCCAATTAGGGTTTTTAACCAATCTTGTGCATCCAATAAGTTCATTAGTGTCATTGGATGATCAATTAGGTCATTTTCGTCCTCCCTAGGCTTATTCTTGTCCAATTAGGGTTTCTAACCAATCTTGTGCATCCAATAAGTTCATTTCTGTCATTGGATTAACATTTAGGTCATATCCGTCCTCCCTAGGCATATTCTTGTCCAATTAGGGTTTTTAACGAATCTTGTGCATCCAATAGGTGTGTTTGTGTCAGTGGATGATCAATTACGTCATTTTCGTTCTCCCTAGGCTTATTCTTGTCCAATTAGGGTTTTTAACCAATCTTGTGCATCCAATAAGTTCATTTGTGTTATTGGATTAACATTTAGGTCATATTCGTCATCCCTAGGCATATTCTTGTCCAATTAGGGTTTTTAACCAATCTTGTGCATCCCATAGGTGTGTTTGTGTCATTGGATGATCAATTAGGTCATTTTCGTCCTCCCTAGGCATATTCTTGTCCAATTAGGGTTTTTAACCAATCTTGTGCATCCAATAGGTGTGTTTGTGTCATTGGATGATCAATTAGGTCATTTTCGTCCTCCCTAGGCTTATTCTTGTCCAATTAGGGTTTTTAACCAATCTTGTGCATCCGATAAGTTTATTTGTGTCATTGAATTAATATTTAGGTCATTTTTGTCCTCCCTAGGCATATTCTTGTCCAATTAGGGTTTTTAACCAATCTTGTGCATCCAATAGGTGTGTTTGTGTCATTGGATGATCAATTAGGTCATTTTCGTCCTCCCTAGGCATATTCTTGTCCAATTAGGGTTTTTAACCAATCTTGTGCATCCAATAGGTGTGTTTGTGTCATTGGATGAATAATTAGGTCATTTTCGTCCTCCCTAGGCTTATTCTTGTCCAATTAGGGTTTTTAACCAATCTTGTGCATCCAATAACTTTGTTTGTGTCATTGAATTAATATTTAGGTCATTTTCGTTTTCCCTAGGCATATTCTTGTCCAAATAGGGGTTTTAACCAATCTTGTGCATCCAATAGGTGTGCTTGTGTCATTGGATGATCAATTAGGTCATTTTCGTCCTTCCTAGGCTTATTCTTGTCCAATTAGGGTTTTTAACCAATCTTGTGCATCCAATAGGTGTGTTTGTGTCATTGGATGATCAATTAGGTCATTTTCGTCCTCCCTAGGCTTATTCTTGTCCAATTAGGGTTTTTAACCAATCTTGTGCATCCAATAAGTTCATTTGTGTCATTGGATGATCAATTAGGTCATTTTCGTCCTCCCTAGGCATATTCTTGTCCAACTAGGGTATTTAACCAATCTTGTGCATCCAATAGGTGTGTTTGTGTCATTGGATGATCAATTAGGTCATTTTCGTCCTCCCTAGGCTTATTCTTGTCCAATTAGGGTTTTTAACCAATCTTGTGCATCCAATAGGTATGTTTGTGTCATTGGATGATCAATTAGGTCATTTTTGTCCTCCTTAGGCTTATTCTTGTCCAATTAGGGTTTTTAACCAATCATGTGCATCCGATAAATTTGTTTGTGTCAATGAATTAATATTTAGGTCATGTTCGTCCTCCCTAAGCATATTCTTGTCCAATTACCGTTTTTAACCAATCTTGTGCATCCAATAGGTGTGTTTGTGTCATTGGATGATCAATTAGGTCATTTTCGTCCTCCCTAGGCTTATTCTTGTCCAATTAGGGTTTTTAACCAATCTTGTGCATCCAATAAGTTCATTAGTGTCATTGGATGATCAATTAGGTCATTTTCGTCCTCCCAAGGCTTATTCTTGTCCAATTAAGGTTTTTAACCATTCTTGTGCGTCCAATAAGTTGAGTTGTGTCATTAGATTAACATTTAGGTCATTTTCGTTCTCCCTAGGCTTATTCTTGTCCAATTAGGGTTTTTAACCAATCTTGTGCATCCAATAAGTTCATTTGTGTCATTAGATTAACATTTAGGTCATTTTCGTCCTCCCTAGGTATATTCTTGTCCAATTAGGGTTTTTAACCAATCTTGTGCATCCAATAGGTGTGTTTGTGTCATTGGATGATCAATTTAGGTCATTTTCGTCCTCCCTAGGCATATTCTTGTCCAATTAGGGTTTTTAACCAATCTTGTGTTTCCAATAGGTGTGTTTGTGTCATTGGATGATCAATTTAGGTCATTTTCGTCCTCCTTAGGCATATTCTTGTCCAATTAGGGTTTTTAACCAATCTTGTGCATCCAATAGGTGTGTTTGTGTCATTGGATGATCAATTAGGTCATTTTCGTCCTCCCTAAGCTTATTCTTGTCCAATTAGGGTTTTTAACCAATCTTGTGCATCCAATAGGTGTGTTTGTGTCATTGGATGATCAATTAGGTCGTTTTCGTCGTCCCTAGGCTTATTCTTGTCCAATTAGGGTTTTTAACCAATCTTGTGCATCCAATAGGTGTGTTTGTGTCATTGGATGATCAATTAGGTTATTTTCGCCCTTCCTAGGCTTACTCTTGTCCAATTAGGGTTTTTAAGCAATGTTGTGCATCCAATAAGTTCATTTGTGTCTTTGGATTAACATTTAGGTCATTTTCGTCCTCCCTAGGCATATTCTTGTCCAATTAGGGTTTTTAACCAATCTTGTGCATCCAATAGGTGTGTTTGTGTCATTGGATGATCAATTAGGTTATTTTCGTCCAACCTTGGCTTATTCTTGTCCAATTAGGGTTTTTAACCAATCTTGTGCATCCAATAAGTTCATTTGTTTCATTGGATTAACATTTAGGTCATTTTCGTCCTCCCTAGGCATATTCTTGTCCAATTTGGGTTTTTAACCAATCTTGTGCATCCAATAGGTGTGTTTGTGTCATTGGATGATCAATTAGGTCATTTTCGTCCTTTCTATGATTATTCTTGTCCAATTATGGTTTTTAACCAATCTTGTGCATCCAATAAGTTCATTTGTGTCATTGGATTAACATTTAGGTCATTTTCGTCCTCCCTAGGCATATTCTTGTCCAATTAGGGTTTTTAACCAATCTTGTGCATCCAATAGGTGTGTTTGTGTCATTGGATGATCAATTACGTCATTTTCGTCATCCCTAGGCTTATTCTTGTCCAATTGGGGTTTTTAACCAATCTTGTGCATTCAATAAGTTGAGTTGTGTTATTGGATTAACATTTAGGTCATTTTCGTTCTCCCTAGGCTTATTCTTGTCCAATTAGGGTTTTTAACCAACTTGTGCATCCAATAAGTTCATTTGTGTTATTGGATTAACATTTAGGTCATATTCGTCCTCCCTAGGCATATTCTTGTCCAATTAGGGTTTTTAACCAATCTTGTGCATCCAATAGGTGTGTTTGTGTCATTGGATGATCAATTAGGTCATTTTCGTCCTCCTTAGGCATATTCTTGTCCAGTTAGGGTTTTTAACCAATCTTGTGCGTCCAATAGGTGTGTTTGTGTCATTGGATGATCAATTAGGTCATTTTCGTCCTCCCTAGGCATATTCTTGTCCAGTTAGGGTTTTTAACCAATCTTGTGCATCCAATAGGTGTGTTTGTGTCATTGGATGATCAGTTAGGTCATTTTCGTCCTCCCTAGGGTTATTCTTGTCCAATTAGGGTTTTTAACCAATCTTGTGCATCCAATAAGTTCATTAGTGTCATTGGATGATCAATTAGGTCATTTTCGTCCTCCCTAGGCATGTTCTTGTCCAACTAGGGTTTTTAACCTAACTTGTGCTTCTAATAGGTGTGTTTGTGTCATTGGATGATCAGATAGGTCATTTTCGTCCTCCCTAGGCTTATTCTTGTCCAATTAGGGTTTTTAACCAATCTTGTGCATCCAATAAGTTGAGTTGTGTCATTGGATTAACATTTAGGTCATTTTCGTTCTCCCTAGGCTTATTCTTGTCCATTTAGGGTTTTTAACCAATCTTGTGCATCCAATAAGTTCATTTGTGTTATTGGATTAACATTTAGGTCATATTCGTCCTCCCTAGGCATATTCTTGTCCAATTAGGGTTTTTAACCAATCTTGTGCATCCAATAGGTGTGTTTGTGTCATTGGATGATCAATTAGGTCATTTTCGTCCTCCCTAGGCTTATTCTTGTCCAATTAGGGTCTTTAACCAATCTTGTGCATCCAATAACTTTGTTTGTGTCATTGAATTAATATTTAGGTCATTTTCGTCCTTCCTAGGCATATTCTTGTCTAGTTAGGGTTTTTAACCAATCTTGTGCATCCAATAGGTGTGTTTGTGTCATTGGATGATCAATTAGGTCATTTTCGTCCTCCCTAGGCTTATTCTTGTCCAATTAGGGTTTTTAACCAATCTTGTGCATCCAATAAGTTCATTTGTGTCATTGGATTAACATTTAGGTCATTTTCGTCCTCCCTAGGCATATTCTTGTCCAATTAGGGTTTTTAACCAATCTTGTGCATCCAATAGGTGTGTTTGTGTCATTGGATGATCAATTAGGACATTTTCGTCCTTTCTATGCTTATTCTTGTCCAATTAGGGTTTTTAACCAATCTTGTGCATCCAATAAGTTCATTTGTGTCATTGGATGATCAATTAGGTCATTTTCGTCCTCCCTAGGCATATTCTTGTCCAACTAGGGTTTTTAACCAATCTTGTGCTTCGAATAGGTGTGTTTGTGTCATTGGATGATCAATTAGGTCATTTTCGTCCTCACTAGGCTTATTCTTGTCCAATTAGGGTTTTTAACCAATCTTGTGCATCCAATAGGTGTGTTTGTGTCATTGGATGATCAATTAGGTCATTTTTGTCCTCCCAAGGCATATTCTTGTCCAACTAGGGTTTTAAACCAATCTTGTGCATCCAATAGGTGTGTTTGTGTCATTGGATGATCAATTAGGTCATTTTCGTCCTCCCTAGGCTTATTCTTGTCCAATTAGGGTTTTTAACCAATCTTGTGCATCCAATAAGTTCATTTGTGTCATTGGATGATCAATTAGGACATTTTCGTCCTCCCTAGGCTTATTCTTGTCCAATTAGGGTTCTTAACCAATCTTGTGCTTCCAATAGGTGTGTTTGTGTCATTGGATGATCAATTAGGTCATTTTCGTTCTCCCTAGGCTTATTCTTGTCGAATTAGGGTTTTTAACCAATCTTGTGCATCCAACAAGTTCATTTGTGTTATTGGATTAACATTTAGGTCATATTCGTCCTCCCTAGGCTTATTCTTGTCCAATTAGGGTTTTTAACCAAACTTTTGCATCCAATAGGTGTGTTTGTGTCATTCGATGATCAATTAGGTCATTTTCGTCCTCCCTAGGCATATTCTTGTCCAATTAGGGTTTTTAACCAATCTTGTGCATCCAATAGGTGTGTTTGTGTCATTGGATGATCAATTAGGTCATTTTCGTCCTCCCTAGGCTTATTCTTGTCCAATTATGGTTTTTAACCAATCTTGTGCATCCATAGGTGTGTTTGTGTCATTGGATGATCAATTAGGTCATTTTCGTCCTCCCTAGGCTTATTCTTGTCCAATTAGGGTTTTTAACCAGTCTTGTGCATCCAATAACTTTGTTTGTGTCATGGAATTAATATTTAGGTCATTCTCGTCCTCCCTAGGCATATTCTTGTCCAATTAGGGTTTTTAACCAATCTTGTGCATCCAATAGGTGTGTTTGTGTCATTGGATGATCAATTAGGTCATTTTCGTCCTCCCTAGGCATATTCTTGTCCAACTAGGGTTTTAAACAAATCTTGTGCATCCAATAGGTGTGTTTGTGTCATTGGATGATCAATTAGGTCATTTTCGTCCTCCCTAGGCATATTCTTGTCCAATTAGGGTTTTTAACCAATCTTGTGCATCCAATAGGTGTGTTTGTGTCATTGGATGATCAATTAGGTCATTTTCGTCCTCCCTAGGCTTATTCTTGTCCAATTAGGGTTTTTAACCAATCTTGTGCATCCAATAAGTTCATTAGTGTCATTGGATGATCAATTAGGTCATTTTCGTCCTCCCTAGGCATATTATTATCCAATTAGGGTTTTTAACCAATCTTGTGCATCCAATAAGTTTGTTTGTGTCATTGAATTAATATTTAGGTCATTTTCGTCCTCCCTAGGCATATTCTTGTCCAATTAGGGTTTTTAACCAATCTTGTGCATCCAATAGGTGTGTTTGTGTCATTGGATGATCAATTAGGTCATTTTCGTCCTCCCTAGGCATATTCTTGTCCAATTAGGGTTTTTAACCAATCTTGTGCATCCAATAGGTGTGTTTGTGTCATTGGATGATCAATTTAGGGCATTTTCGTCCTCCCTAGGCTTATTCTTGTCCAATTAGGGTTTTTAACCAATCTTGTGCATCCAATAACTTTGTTTGTGTCATTGAATTAATATTTAGGTCATTTTCGTCCTCCCTAGGCATATTCTTGTCCAATTAGGGTTTTTAACCAATCTTGTGCATCCAATAGGTGTGTTTGTGTCATTGGATGATCAATTAGGTCATTTTCGTCCTCCCTAGGCATATTCTTGTCCAATTAGGGTTTTTAACCGATCTTGTGCATCCAATAGGTGTGTTTGTGTCATTAGATGATCAATTAGGTCATTTTCGTCCTCCATAGGCATATTCTTGTCCAATTAGGGTTTTTAACCAATCTTGTGCATCCAATAGGTGTGTTTGAGTCATTGGATGACCAATTAGGTCATTTTCGTCCTCCCTAGGCTTATTCTTGCCCAATTAAGGTTTTTAACCAATCTTGTGCATCCAATAAGTTGAGTTGTGTCATTGGATTAACAATTAGGTCATTTTCGTCCTCCCTAGGCTTATTCTTGTCCAATTAGGGTTTTTAACCGATCTTGTGCATCCAATAGGTGTGTTTGTGTCGTTGGATGATCAATTAGGTCATTTTCGTCCTCCATAGGCTTATTCTTGTCCAATTAGGGTTTTTAACCAATCTTGTGCATCCGATAAGTTTGTTTGGGTCATTGAATTAATATTTAGGTCATTTTCGTCCTCCCTAGGCATATTCTTGTCCAATTAGGGTTTTTAACCAATCTTGTGCATCCAATAGGTGTGTTTGTGTCATTGGATGATCAATTAGGTCATTTTCGTCCTTCCTAGGCTTATTCTTGTCCAATTAGGGTTTTTAACCAATCTTGTGCATCCAATATGTGTGTTTGTGTCATTGGATGATCAATTAGGTCATTTTCGTCCTCCCTAGGCTTATTCTTGTCCAATTAGGGTTTTTAACCAATCTTGTGCATCAAATAGGTGTGTTTGTGTCATTGGATGATCAATTAGGTCATTTTCGTCCTCCGAAGGCTTATTCTTGTCCAATTAGGGTTTTTAACCAATCTTGTGCATCCAATAAGTTTGTTTGTGTCATTGAATTAATATTTAGGTCATTTTCGTCCTCCCTAGGCATATTCTTGTCCAATTAGGGTTTTTAACCAATCTTATGCATTCAATAGGTGTGTTTGTGTCATTGGATGATCAATTAGGTCATTTTCGTCCTCCCTAGGCATATTCTTGTCCAATTATGGTTTTTAACCAATCTTGTGCATCCAACAGGTGTGTTTGTGTCATTGGATGATCAATTAGGTCATTTTCATCCTCCCTAGGCATATTCTTGTCCAATTAGGGTTTTTAACCAATCTTGTGCATCCAATAGTGTGTTTGTGTCATTGGATGATCAATTAGGTCATTTTCGTCCTTCTTAGGCTTATTCTTGTCCAATTAGGGTTTTTAACCAATCTTGTGCATCCAGTAGGTGTGTTTGTGTCATTGGATGATCAATTAGGTCATTTTCGTCCTCCATAGGCTTATTCTTGTCCAATTAGGGATTTTAACCAATCTTGTGCATCCAATAAGTTTGTTTGTGTCATTGACATAATATTTAGGTCATTTTCGTCCTCCCTAGGCATATTCTTGTCCAATTAGGGTTTTTAACCATCTCGTGCTTCCAATAGGTGTGTTTATCTCATTGGATGATCAATTAGGTCACTTTGATCCTCCCTAGGCTTATTCTTGTCCAATTAGGGTTTTTAACCAATCTTGTGCATCCAATAAGTTCATTTGTGTCATTGGATTAACATTTAGGTCATTTTCGTCCTCCCTAGGCATATTCTTGTCCAATTAGGGATTTTAACCAGTCTTGTGCATCCAATAAGTTTGTTTGTGTCATTGAATTAATATTTAGGTCATTTTCGTCCTCCCTAGGCATATTCTTGTCCAATTATGGTTTTTAACCAATCTTGTGCATTCAATAGGTGTGTTTGTGTCATTGGATGATCAATTAGGTCATTTTCGTCCTCCCTAGGCATATTCTTGTCCAGTTAGGGTTTTTAACCAATCTTGTGCATCCAATAGGTGTGTTTGTGTCATTGGATGATCAATTAGGTCATTTTCGTCCTCCCTAGGCTTATTCTTGTCCAATTAGGGTTTTTAACCAATCTTGTGCATCCAATAAGTTGAGTTGTGTCATTGGATTAACATTTAG
This sequence comes from Cicer pinnatifidum, assembly GCA_037974775.1. Classification (NCBI taxonomy): domain Eukaryota; kingdom Viridiplantae; phylum Streptophyta; class Magnoliopsida; order Fabales; family Fabaceae; genus Cicer; species Cicer pinnatifidum. The sequence goes on along the minus strand of JBBPBR010001140.1, from coordinate 99,853 downwards.
GTCATTTTCATTCTCCCTAGGCTTATTCTTGTCGAATTAGGTTTTTAACCAATCTTGTGCATCCAATAAGTTCATTTGTGTCATTGGATTCACATTTAGGTCATTTTCGTCCTCCCTAGGCATATTCTTATCCAATTAGGGTTTTTAACCAATCTTGTGCATCCAATAGGTGTGTTTGTGTCATTGGATGATCAATTAGGTCATTTTCGTCCTTTCTATGCTTATTCTTGTCCAATTAGGGTTTTTAACCAATCTTGTGCATCCAATAAGTTCATTTGTGTCATTGGATGATCAATTAGGTCATTTCCGTCCTCCCTAGGCATATTCTTGTCCAACTAGGGTTTTTAACCAATCTTGTGCTTCCAATAGGTGTGTTTGTGTCATTGGATAACCAATTAGGTCATTTTCGTCCTCACTAGGCTTATTCTTGTCCAATTAGGGTTTTTAACCAATCTTGTGCATCCAATAGGTGTGTTTGTGTCATTGGATGATCAATTAGGTCATTTTCGTCCTCCCTAGGCTTATTCTTGTCCAATTAGGGTTTTTAACCAATCTTGTGCATCCAATAAGTTCATTTGTGTCATTGGATGATCAATTAGGTCATTTTCGTCCTCCCTAGGCATATTCTTGTCCAACTAGGGTTTTAAACCAATCTTGTGCTTCCAATAGGTGTGTTTGTTTCATTGGATGATCAATTAGGTCATTTTCGTCCTCCCTAGGCTTATTCTTGTCCAATTAGGGTTTTTAACCAATCTTGTGCATCCAATAAGTTCATTTGTGTCATTGGATGATCAATTAAGTCATTTTCGTCCTCCCTAGGCATATTCTTGTCCAACTAGGGTTTTAAACCAATCTTGTGCATCTAATAGGTGTGTTTGTGTCATTGGATGATCAATTAGGTCATTTTCGTCCTCCCTAGGCTTATTCTTGTCCAATTAGGGTTTTTAACCAATCTTGTGCATCCAATAACTTTGTTTGTGTCATTGAATTAATATTTAGGTCATTTTCGTCCTCCCTAGGCATATTCTTGTCCAATTAGGGTTTTTAAACAATCTTGTGCACCCAATAGGTGTGTTTGTGTCATTGGATGATCAATTAGGTCATTTTCGTCCTCCATAGGCTTATTCTTGTCCAATTAGGGTTTTTAACCAATCTTGTGCATCCAATATGTGTGTTTTTGTCATTGGATAATAAATTAGGTCATTTTCTTCCTCCCCAGGCTTATTCTTGTCCAATTAGGGTTTTCAACCAATCTTGTGCATCCAATAGATGTGTTTGTGTCATTGGATGATCAATTAGGTCATTTTCGTCCTCTCTAGGCTTATTCTTGTCCAATTAGGGTTTTTAACCAATCTTGTGCATCCAATAGGTGTGTTCGTGTCATTGGATGATCAATTAGGTCATTTTCGTCCTCCCTAGGCATATTCTTGTCCAGTTAGGGTTTTTAACCAATCTTGTGCATCCAATAGGTGTGTTTGTGTCATTGGATGATCAATTAGGTCATTTTCGTCCTCCCTAGGCTTATTCTTGTCCAATTAGGGTTTTTAACCAATCTTGTGCATCCAATAAGTTCATTTGTGTCATTGGATTAACATTTAGGTCATTTTCGTTCTCCCTAGGCTTATTCTTGTCCAATTGGGGTATTTAACCAATCTTGTGCATCCAATAAGTTCATTTGTGTTATTGGATTAACATTTAGGTCATATTCGTCCTCCCTAGGCATATTCTTGTCCAATTAGGGTTTTTAACCAATCTTGTGCATCCAATAGGTGTGTTTGTGTCATTGGATGATCAATTAGGTCATTTTCGTCCTCCCTAGGCTTATTCTTGTCCAATTAGGGTTTTTAACCAATCTTGTGCATCCAATAAGTTCATTTGTGTCATTGGATGATCAATTAGGTCATTTTCGTCCTACCTAGGCATATTGTTGTCCAACTAGGGTTTTAAACCAATCTTGTGCATCCAATAGGTGTGTTTGTGTCATTGGATGATCAATTAGGTCATTTTCGTCCTCCCTAGGCTTATTCTTGTCCAATTAGGGTTTTTAACCAATCTTGTGCATCCAATAACTTTGTTTGTGTCATTGAATTAATATTTAGGTCATTTTCGTCCTCCCTAGGCATATTCTTGTCCAATTAGGGTTTTTAACCAATCTTGTGCATCCAATAGGTGTGTTTGTGTCATTGGATGATCAATTAGGTCATTTTCGTCCTCCCTAGGCTTATTCTTGTCCAATTAGGGTTTTTAACCAATCTTGTGCATCCAATAAGTTCATTAGTGTCATTGGATGATTAATTAGGTCATTTTCGTCCTCCCTAGGCATGTTCTTGTCCAACTAGGGTTTTGAACCAATTTTGTGCATCCAATAGGTGTGTTTGTGTCATTGGATGATCAATTAGGTCATTTTCGTCCTCCCAAGGCTTATTCTTGTCCAATTAAGGTTTTTAACCATTCTTGTGCGTCCAATAAGTTGAGTTGTGTCATTGGATTAACATTTAGGTCATTTTCGTTCTCCCTAGGCTTATTCTTGTCCAATTAGGGTTTTTAACCAATCTTGTGCATCCAATAAGTTCATTTGTGTCATTAGATTAACATTTAGGTCATTTTCGTCCTCCCTAGGTATATTCTTGTCCAATTAGGGTTTTTAACCAATCTTGTGAATCCAATAGGTGTGTTTGTGTCATTGGATGATCAATTTAGGTCATTTTCGTCCTCCCTAGGCATATTCTTGTCGAATTAGGGTTTTTAACCAATCTTGTGCATCCAATAGGTGTGTTAGTGTCATTGGATGATCAATTAGGTCATTTTCGTCCTCCCTAGGCTTATTCTTGTCCAATTATGGTTTTTAACCAATCTTGTGCATCCAATAGGTGTGTTTGTGTCATTGGATGATCAATTAGGTCATTTTCGCCCTCCCTAGGCATATTCTTGTCCAATTAGGGTTTTTAACCAACCTTGTGCATCCATTAGGTGTGTTTGTGTCATTGGATGATCAATTAGGTCATTTTCGTCCTCCCTAGGCTTATTCTTGTCCAATTAGGGTTTTTAACCAATCTTGTGCATCCAATAGGTGTGTTTGTGTCATTGGATGATCAATTAGGTCATTTTCGTCCTCCCTAGGCTTATTCTTGTCCAATTAGGGTTTTTAACCAATCATGTGCATCTGATAAGTTTGTTTGTGTCATTGAATTAATATTTGGGTCATGTTCGTCCTCCCTAGGCATATTCTTGTCCAATTAGGGTTTTTAACCAATCTTGTGCATCCAATAGGTGTGTTTGTGTCATTGGATGATCAATTAGGTCATTTTCGTCCTCCCTAGGCTTATTCTTGTCCAATTAGGGTTTTTAACCAATCTTGTGCATCCAATAACTTTGTTTGTGTTATTGAATTAATATTTAGGTCATTTTCGTCCTCCCTAGGCATATTCTTGTCCAATTAGGGTTTTTAACCAATCTTGTGATTCCAATAGGTGTGTTTGTGTCATTGGATGACCAATTAGGTCATTTTCGTCCTCCCTAGGCTTATTCTTGTCCAATTAGGGTTTTTAACCAATCTTGTGCATCCAATAAGTTTGTTTGTGTCATTGAATTAATATTTAGGTCATTTTCGTCCTCCCTAGGCATATTCTTGTCCAATTAGGGTTTTTAACCAATCTTGTGCATCCAATAGGTGTGTTTGTGTCATTGGATGATCAATTAGGTCATTTTCGTCCTCCCTAGGCTTATTCTTGTCCAATTAGGGTTTTTAACCAATCTTGTGCATCCAATAAGTTTGTTTGTGTCATTGAATTAATATTTAGGTCATTTTCTTCCTCCCTAGGCATCATCTTGTCCAATTAGGGTTTTTAACCAATCTTTTGCATCCAATAGCTGTGTTTGTGTCATTGGATGATCAATTAGGCCCTTTTCATCCTCCATAGGCTTATTCTTGTCCAATTAGGGTTTTTAACCAATCTTGTGCATCCAATATGTTCATTAGTGTCATTGGATGATCAATTAGGTCATTTTCGTCCTCTCTAGGCATGTTCTTGTCCAACTAGGGTTTTTAACCAATCTTGTGCATCCAATAGGTGTGTTTGTGTCATTGGATGATCAATTAGGTCATTTTCGTCATCCGTAGGCTTATTCTTGTCGAATTAGGGTTTTTAACCAATCTTGTGCATCCAATAAGTTGAGTTGTGTCATTGGATTAACATTTAGGTCATTTTCGTTCTCCCTAGGCTTATTCTTGTCCAATTAGGGTTTGTAACCAATCTTGTGCATCCAATAGGTGTGTTTGTGTCATTGGATGATCAATTAGGTCATTTTCGTCATCCCTAGGCTTATTCTTGTCCAATTAGGGTTTTTAACCAATCTTGTGCATCCAATAAGTTCATTTGTGTCATTGGATTAACATTTAGGTCATTTTCGTCCTCCCTAGGCATATTCTTGTCCAATTACGGTTTTTAACCAATCTTGTGCATCCAATAGGTGTGTTTGATTCATTGGATGATCAATTAGGTTATTTTCGTCCTCCCTAGGTTTATTCTTGTCCAATTAGGGTTTTTAACCAATCTTGTGCATCCAATAAGTTGAGTTGTGTCATTGGATTAACATTTAGGTCATTTTCGTTCTCCCTAGGCTTATTCTTGTCCAATTAGGGTTTTTAACCAATCTTGTGCATCCAATAAGTTCATTAGTGTCATTGGATGATCAATTAGGTCATTTTCGTCCTCCATAGGCATGTTCTTGTCCAACTAGGGTTTTTAACCAATCTTGTGCATCCAATAGGTGTGTTTGTGTCATTGGATGATCAATTAGGTCATTTTCGTCCTCCCTAGGCTTATTCTTGTCCAATTAGGGTTTTTAACCAATCTTGTGCATCCAATAGGTGTGTTTGTGTCATTGGATGATCAATTAGGTCATTTTCGTCCTCCCTAGGCATATTCTTGTCCAGTTAGGGTTTTTAACCAAACTTGTGCATCCAATAGGTGTGTTTGTGTCATTGGATGATCAATTAGGTCATTTTCGTCCTCCCTAGGCATATTCTTGTCCAATTAGGGTTTTTAACCAATCTTGTGCATCCAATAGGTGTGTTTGTGTCATTGGATGATCAATTAGGTCATTTTCGTCCTCCCTAGGCTTATTCTTGTCCAATTAGGGTTTTTAACCAATCTTGTGCATCCAATAAGTTCATTAGTGTCATTGGATGATCAATTAGGTCATTTTCGTCCTCCCTAGGCATGTTCTTGTCCAACTAGGGTTTTTAACCAATCTTGTGCATCCAATAAGTTCATTAGTGTCATTGGTTGATCAATTAGGTCATTTTCGTCCTCCCTAGGCATATTATTGTCCAATTAGGGTTTTTAACCAATCTTGTGCATCCAATAAGTTTGTTTGTGTCATTGAATTAATATTTAGGTCATTTTCGTCCTCCCTAGGCATATTATTGTCCAATTAGGGTTTTAAACCAATCTTGTGCATCCAATAGGTGTGTTTGTGTCATTGGATGATCAATTAGGTCATTTTCGTCCTCCCTAGGCATATTCTTGTCCAATTAGGGTTTTTAACCAATCTTGTGCATCCAATAGGTGTGTTTGTGTCATTGGATGATCAATTAGGTCATTTTCGTCCTCCCTAGGCTTATTCTTGTCCAATTAGGGTTTTTAACCAATCTTGTGCATCCAATAAGTTCATTTGTGTCATTGGATTAACATTTAGGTCATTTTCGTCCTCCCTAAGCTTATTCTTCTCCAATTAGGGTTTTTAACCAATCTTGTCCATCCAATAGGTGTGTTTGTGTCATTGGATGTTCAATTAGGTCATTTTCGTCCTCCCTAGGCGTATTCTTGTCCAATTAGGGTTTTTAACCGATCTTGTGCATCCAATAGGTGTGTTTGTGTCATTGGATGATCAATTAGGTCATTTTCGTCCTCCCTAGGCTTATTCTTGTCCAATTAGGGTTTTTAACCAATCTTGTGAATCCAATAAGTTGAGTTGTGTCATTGGATTAACATTTAGGTCATTTTCGTCCTCCCTAGGCTTATTCTTGTCCAATTAGGGTTTTTAACCAATCTTGTGGATCCAATAAGTTGAGTTGTGTCATTGGATTAACATATAGGTCATTTTCGTCCTCCCTAGGCATATTCTTGTCCAATTAGGGTTTTTAACCAATCTTGTGCATCCAATAGGTGTGTTTGTGTCATTGGATGATCAATTAGGTCATTTTCGTCCTCCCTAGGCTTATTCTTGTCCAATTAGGGTTTTTAACCAATCTTGTGCATCCAATAGGTGTGTTTGTGTCATTGGATGATCAATTAGGTCATTTTCGTCCTCCCTAGGCTTATTCTTGTCCAATTAGGGTTTTTAACCAATCTTGTGCATCCAATAAGTTCATTTGTGTCATTGGATGATCAATTAGGTCATTTTTGTCCTCCCTAGGCTTATTCTTGTCCAATTAAGGTTTTTAACCAATCTTGTGCATCCAATAAATTTGTTTGTGTCATTGAATTAATATTTAGGTCATTTTCGTCCTCCCTAGGCATATTCTTCTCCAATTAGGGTTTTTAACCAATCTTGTGCATCCAATAAGTTTGTTTGTGTCATTGAATTCATATTTAGGTCATTTTCGTCCTCTCTAGGCATCATCTTGTCCAATTAGGGTTTTTAACCAATCTTTTGCATCCAATAGGTGTGTTTGTGTCATTGGATGATCAATTAGGTCATTTTCGTCCTCCCTAGGCTTATTCTTGTCCAATTAGGGTTTTTAACCAATCTTGTGCATCCAATAACTTTGTTTGTGTCATTGAATTAATATTTAGGTCATTTTCGTCCTCCCTAGGCATATTCTTGTCCAATTAGGGTTTTTAACCAAACTTTTGCATCCAATAGGTGTGTTTGTGTCATTGGATGATCAATAAGTTGAGTTGTGCATCCAATAAGTTTGTTTGTGTCATTGAATTAATATTTAGGTCATTTTCGTCCTCCCTAGGCATCATCTTGTCCAATTAGGGTTTTTAACCAATCTTTTGCATCCAATAGGTGTGTTTGTGTCATTGGATGATCAATTAGGTCATTTTCGTGCTCCCTAGGCTTATTCTTGTCCAATTAGGGTTTTTAACCAATCTTGTGCATCCAATAACTTTGTTTGTGTCATTGAATTAATATTTAGGTCATTTTCGTCCTCCCTAGGCATATTCTTGTCCAATTAGGGTTTTTAACCAATCTTGTGCATCCAATAGGTGTGTTTGTGTCATTGGATGATCAATTAGGTCGTTTTCGCCCTCCCTATGCTTATTCTTGTCCAATTAGGGTTTTTAACCAATCTTGTGCATCCAATAAGTTCATTTGTGTCTTTGGATTAACATTTAGGTCATTTTTCGTCCTCCCTAGGCATATTCTTGTCCAATTAGGGTTTTTTAACCAATCTTGTGCATCCATTAGGTGTGTTTGTGTCATTGGATGATCAATTAGGTCATTTTCGTCATTCCTAGGCTTATTCTTGTCCAATTAGGGTTTTTAACCAATCTTGTGCATCCAATAAGTTCATTTGTGTCATTGGATTAACATTTAGGTCATTTTCGTCCTCCCTAGGCATATTCTTGTCCAATTAGGGCTTTTAACCAATCTTGTGCATCCAATAGGTGTGTTTGTGTCATTGGATGATCAATTAGGTCATTTTCTTCCTCCATATGCTTATTCTTGTCCAATTAGGGTTTTTAACCAATCTTGTGCATCCAATAGGTGTGTTTGTGTCATTGGATGATCAATTAGGTCATTTTCGTCCTCCCTAGGCTTATTCTTGTCCAATTAGGGTTTTTAACCAATCTTGTGCATCCAATAGGTGTGTTTGTGTCATTGGATGATCAATTAGGTCATTTTCGTCCTCCCTAGGCTTATTCTTGTCCAATTAGGGTTTTTAACCAATCTTGTGCATCCAATAGGTGTGTTTGTGTCATTGGATGATCAATTTGCTCATTTTCGTCCTCCCTAGGCTTATTCTTGTCCAATTAGGGTTTTTAACCAATCTTGTGCATCCAATAAGTTTGTTTGTGTCATTGAATTAATATTTAGTTCATTTTCGTCCTCCCTAGGCATCATCTTGTCCAATTAGGGTTTTTAACCAATCTTGTGCATCCAATAGGTGTGTTTGTGTCATTGGATGATCAATTAGGTCATTTTCGTCCTCCCTAGGCTTATTCTTGTCCAATTAGGGTTTTTAACCAATCTTGTGCGTCCAATATGTGTGTTTGTGTCATTGGATGATCAATTACGTCATTTTCGTCCTCCCTAGGCTTATTCTTGTCCAATTAGGGTTTTTAACCAATCTTGTGCATCCAATAGGTGTGTTTGTGTCATTGGATGATCAATTAGGTCATTTTCGTCCTCCCTAGGCTTATTCTTGTCCAATTAGGGTTTTTAACCAATCTTGTGCATCCAATAGGTGTGTTTGTGTCATTGGATGATCAATTAGGTCATTTTCGTCCTCCCTAGGCTTATTCTTGTCCAATTAGGGTTTTTAACCAATCTTGTGCATCCAATAGGTGTGTTTGTGTCATTGGATGATCAATTAGGTCATTTTCATCATCCCAAGGCTTATTCTTGTCCAATTAGGGTTTTTAACCAATCTTGTGCATCCAATAACTTTGTTTGTGTCATTGAATTAATATTTAGGTCATTTTCGTCCTCCTTAGGCATATTCTTGTCGAATTAGGGTTTTTAACCAATCTTGTGAATCCAATCGGTGTGTTTCTGTCATTGGATGATCAATTAGGTCATTTTCGTCCTCCCTAGGCTTATTCTTGTCCAATTAGGGTTTTTAACCAATCTTGTGCATCCAATAAGTTCATTTGTGTCATTGGATTAACATTTAGGTCATATCCGTCCTCCCTAGGCATATTCTTGACCAATTAGGGTTTTTAACCAATCTTGTGCATCCAATAGGTGTGTTTGTGTCATTGGATGATCAATTAGGTCATTTTCGTTCTCCCTAGGCTTATTCTTGTCCAATTAGGGTTTTTAACCAATCTTGTGCATCCAATAACTTTGTTTGTGTCATTCAGCTAATATTTAGGTCATTTTCGTCCTCCCTGGGCATATTCTTGTCCAATTAGGGTTTTTAACCAATCTTGTGCATCCAATAGGTGTGTTTGTGTCATTGGATGATCAATTAGGTCATTTTCGTCCTCCCTAGGCTTATTCTTGTCCAATTAGGGTTTTTAACCAATCTTGTGCATCCAATAAGTTGAGTTGTGTCATTGGATTAACATTTAGGTCATCTTCGTCCTCCCTAGGCTTATTCTTGTCCAATTAGGGTTTTTAACCAATCTTGTGCATCCAATAGGTGTGTTTGTGTCATTGGATGATCAATTAGGTCATTTTCGTCCTCCCTAGGCTTATTCTTGTCCAATTAGGGTTTTTAACAAATCTTGTGCATCCAATAGGTGCATTTGTGTCATTGGATGATCAATTAGGTCATTTTCGTCCTCCCTAGGCTTATTCTTGTCCAATTAGGGTTTTTAACCAATCTTGTGCATCCAATAGGTGTGTTTGTGTCATTGGATGATCAATTAGGTCATTTTCGTCCTCCCTAGGCTTATTCTTGTCCAATTAGGGTTTTTAACCAATCTTGTGCATTCAATAGGTGTGTTTGTGTCAATGGATGATCAATTAGGTCATTTTCGTCCTCCCTAGGCTTATTCTTGTCCAATTAGGGTTTTTAACCAATCTTGTGCATCCAATAGGTGTGTTTGTGTCATTGGATGATCAATTAGGTCATTTTCGTCCTCCCTAGGCTTATTCTTGTCCAATTAGGGTTTTTAACCAATCTTGTGCATCCAATAAGTTGAGTTGTGTCATTCGATTAACATTTAGGTCATTTTCGTCCTCCGTAGGCTTATTCTTGTCCAATTAGGGTTTTTAACCAATCTTGTGCATCCAATAGGTGTGTTTGTGTCATTGGATGATCAATTAGGTCATTTTCGTCCTCCCTAGGCTTATTCTTGTCCAATTAGGGTTTTTAACCAATCTTGTGCATCCAATAGGTGTGTTTGTGTCATTGGATGATCAATTAGGTCATTTTCGTCCTCCCTAGGCATATTCTTGTCCAAATTCGGGTTTTTAACCAATCTTGTGCATCCAATAGGTGTGTTTGGTTCATTGGATGATCAATTAGGTCATTTTCATCCTCCCTAGGCATATTCTTGTCCAATTAGGGTTTTTAACCAATCTTGTGCATCCAATAGGTGTGTTTGTGTCATTGGATGATCAATTAGGTCATTTTCGTCCTCCCTAGGCTTATTCTTGTCCAATTAGGGTTTTTAACCAATCTTGTGCATCCAATAGGTGTGTTTGTGTCATTGGATGATCAATTAGGTCATTTTCTTCCTCCCTAGGCTTATTCTTGTCCAATTAGGGTTTTTAACCAATCTTGTGCATCCAATAACTTTGTTTATGTCATTGGATGATCAATTAGGTCATTTTCGTCCTCCCTAGGCTTATTCTGGTCCAATTAGGGTTTTTAACCAATCTTGTGCATCCAAAAAGTTTCTTTATGTCATTGAATTAATATTTAGGTCATTTTCGTCCTCCCTTGGCATATTCTTGTCCAATTAGGGTTTTTAACCAATCTTGTGCATCCAATAGGTGTGTTTGTGTCATTGGATGATCAATTAGGTCATTTTCGTCCTCCCTAGGCTTATTCTTGTCCAATTAGGGTTTTTAACCAATCTTGTGCATCCAATAGGTGTGTTTGTGTCATTGGATGATCAATTAGGTCATTTTCGTCCTCCCTAGGCTTATTCTTGTCCAATTAGGGTTTTTAACCAATCTTGTGCATCCAATAGGTGTGTTTGTGTCATTGGATGATCAATTAGGTCATTTTCGTCCTTTCTATGCTTATTTTTGTCCAATTAGGGTTTTTAAGCAATCTTGTGCATCCAATAAGTTCATTTGTGTCATTGGATGATCAATTAGGTCATTTTCGTCCTCCCTAGGCATATTCTTGTCCAACTAGGGTTTCTAACCAATCTTGTGCTTCCAATAGATGTGTTTGTGTCATTGGATGATCAATTAGGTCATTTTCGTCCTCCCTAGGCTTATTCTTGTCCAATTAGGGTTTTTAACCAATCTTGTGCATCCAATAGGTGTGTTTGTGTCATTGGATGATCAATTAGGTCATTTTCGTCCTCCCTAGGCTTATTCTTGTCCAATTAGGGTTTTTAACCAATCTTGTGCATCCAATAGGTGTGTTTGTGTCATTGGATGATCAATTAGGTCATTTTCGTCCTCCCTAGGCTTATTCTTGTCCAATTAGGGTTTTTAACCAATCTTGTGCATCCAATAAGTTCATTTGTGTCATTGGATGATCAATTAGGTCATTTTCGTCCTTCCTAGGCATATTCTTGATCAACTAGGGTTTTAAACCAATCTTGTGCATCCAATAGGTGTGTTTGTGTCATTGGATGATCAATTAGGTCATTTTCGTCCTCCCTAGGCTTATTCTTGTCCAATTAGGGTTTTTAACCAATCTTGTGCATCCAATAGGTGTGTTTGTGTCATTGGATGATCAATTAGGTCATTTTCGTCCTCCCTAGGCTTATTCTTGTCCAATTAGGGTTTTTAACCAATCTTGTGCATCCAATAGGTGTGTTTGTGTCATTGGATGATCAATTAGGTCATTTTCGTCCTCCCTAGGCTTATTCTTGTCCAATTAGGGTTTTTAACCAATCTTTATCATCCAATAAGTTCATTTGTGTCATTGGATTAACATTATGTCATTTTCGTCCTCCCTAGGCATATTCTTGTCCAATTAGGGTTTTTAACCAATCTTGTGCATCCAATAGGTGTGTTTGTGTCATTGGATGATCAATTAGGTCATTTTCGTCCTCCCTAGGCTTATTCTTGTCCAATTAGGGTTTTTAACCAATCTTGTGCATCCAATAAGTTGAGTTGTGTCATTGGATTAATATTTAGGTCATTTTCGTTCTCCCTACGCTTATTCTTGTCCAATTAGGGTTTTTAGCCAATCTTGTGCATCCAATAGGTGTGTTTGTGTCATTGCATGATCAATTAGGTCATTTTCGTCCTCCCTAGGCTTATTCTTGTCCAATTAGGGTTTTTAACTAATCTTGTGCAATCAATAAGTTCATTTGTGTCATTGGATGATCAATTAGGTCATTTTCGTCCTCCCTAGGCATATTCTTGTCCAATTAGGGTTTTTAACCAATCTTGTGCATCCAATAGGTGTGTTTGTGTCATTGGATGATCAATTAGGTCATTTTCGTCCTCCCTAGGCATATTCTTGTCCAATTAGGGTTTTTAACCAATCTTGTGCATCCAATAGGTGTGTTTGTGTCATTGGATGATCAATTAGGTTATTTTCGTCCTCCCTAGGCTTATTCTTGTCCAATTAGGGTTTTTAACTAATCTTGTGCATCCAAAAGTTCATTTGTGTCATTGGATGATCAATTAGGTCATTTTCGTCCTCCCTAGGCATATTCTTGTCCAATTAGGGTTTTTAACCAATCTTGTGCATCCAATAGGTGTGTTTGTGTCATTGGATGATCAATTAGGTCATTTTCGTCCTCCCTAGGCATATTCTTGTCCAATTAGGGTTTTTAACCAATCTTGTGCATCCAATAGGTCTGTTTGTGTCATTGGATGATCAATTTAGGTCATTTTCGTTCTCCCTAGGCATATTCTTGTGCAATTAGGGTTTTTAACCAATCTTGTGCATCCAATAGGTGTGTTTGTGTCATTGGATGATCAATTAGGTCATTTTCGTCCTCCCTAGGCTTATTCTTGTCCAATTAGGGTTTTTAACCAATCTTGTGCATCCAATAGGTGTGTTTGTGTCATTGGATGATCAATTAGGTCATTTTCGTCCTCCCTAGGCTTATTCTTGTCCAATTAGGGTTTTTAACCAATCTTGTGCATCCAATAACTTTGTTTGTGTCATTGAATTAATATTTAGGTCATTTTCGTCCTCCCTAGGCATATTCTTGTCCAATTAGGGTTTTTAACCAATCTTGTGCATCCAATAGGTGTGTTTGTGTCATTGGATGATCAATTAGGTCATTTTCGTTCCCCCTAGGCTTATTCTTGTCCAATTAGGGTTTTTCACCAATCTTGTGCATCCAATAACTTTGTTTGTGTCATTGAATTAATATTTAGGTCATTTTCGTCCTCCCTAGGCATATTCTTGTCCAATTAGGGTTTTTAACCAATCTTGTGCATCCAATAGGTGTGTTTGTGTCATTGGATGATCAATTAGGTCATTTTCGTCCTCCCTAGGCTTATTCTTGTCCAATTAGGGTTTTTAACCAATCTTGTGCATCCAATAACTTTGTTTGTGTCATTGAATTAATATTTAGGTCATTTTCGTCCTCCCTAGGCATATTCTTGTCCAATTAGGGTTTTTAACCAATCTTGTGCATCCAATAAGTTCATTTGTGTCATTGGATTAACAGTTAGGTCATTTTCGTCCTCCCTAGGCATATTCTTGTCCAATTAGGGTTTTTAACCAATCTTGTGCTTCCAATAGGTGTGTTTGTGTCATTGGATGATCAATTAGGTCATTTTCGTCCTCCATAGGCTTATTCTTGTCCAATTAGGGTTTTTAACTAATCTTTTGCATCCAATAAGTTCATTTGTGTCATTGGATTAACAGTTAGGTCATTTTCGTCCTCCCTAGGCATATTCTTGTCCAATTAGGGTTTTTAACCAATCTTGTGCTTCCAATAGGTGTGTTTGTGTCATTGGATGATCAATTAGGTCATTTTCGTCCTCCATAGGCTTATTCTTGTCCAATTAGGGTTTTTAACTAATCTTGTGCATCCAATAAGTTCATTTGTGTCATTGGATGATCAATTAGGTCATTTTTGTCCTCCCTAGGCATATTCTTGTCCAACTAGGGTTTTAAACCAATCTTGTGCATCTAATAGGTGTTTTTGTGTCATTGGATGATCAATTAGATCATTTTCGTCCTCCCTAGGCTTATTCTTGTCCAATTAGGGTTTTTAACCAATCTTGTGCATCCAATAGGTGTGTTTGTGTCATTGGATGATCAATTAGGTCATTTTCGTCCTCCCTAGGCTTATTCTTGTCCAATTAGGGTTTTTAACCAATCTTGTGCATCCAATAACTTTGTTTGTGTCATTGAATTAATATTTAGGTCATTTTCGTCCTCCCTAGGCATATTCTTGTCCAATTAGGGTTTTTAACCAATCTTGTGCATCCAATAGGTGTGTTTGTGTCATTGGATGATCAATTAGGTCATTTTCGTCCTTTATATGCTTATTCTTGTCCAATTAGGGTTTTTAACCAATCTTGTGCATCCAATAAGTTCATTTGTGTCATTGGATGATCAATTAGGTCATTTTCGTCCTCCCTAGGCATATTCTTGTCCAACTAGGATTTTTAACCAATCTTGTGCATCCAATAAGTTCATTTGTGTCATTGGATGATCAATTAGGTCATTTTCGTCCTCCCTACGCATATTCTTGTCCATCTAGGGTTTTTAACCAATCTTGTGCATCCAATAGGTGTGTTTGTGTCATTGGATGATCAATTAGGTCATTTTCGTCCTCCCTAGGCTTATTCTTGTCCAATTAGGGTTTTTAACCAATCTTGTGCATCCAATAGGTGTGTTTGTGTCATTGGATGATAAATTAGGTCATTTTCGTCCTCCCTAGGCTTATTCTTGTCCAATTAGGGTATTTAACCAATCTTGTGCATCCAATAGGTATGTTTGTGTCATTGGATGATCAATTAGGTCATTTTCTTCCTCCCTAGGCTTATTCTTGCCCAATTAGGGTTATTAACCAATCTTGTGCATCCAATAAGTTGAGTTGAGTCATTGGATTAGCATTTAGGTCATTTTCGTCCTCCCTAGGCTTATTCTTGTCCAATTAGGATTTTTAACCAATCTTGTGCATCCCATAAGTTCATTTGTGTCATTGGATTAACATTTAGATCATTTTCGTCCTCCCTAGGCATATTCTTGTCCAATTAGGGTTTTTAACCAATCTTGTGCATCCAATAGGTGTGTTTGTGTCATTGGATGATCAATTAGGTCATTTTTGTCCTCCCTAGGCTTATTCTTGTCCAATTAGGGTTTTTAACAAATCTTGTGCATCCAATAAGTTCATTTGTGTTATTGGATTAACATTTAGGTCATATTCGTCCTCCCTAGGCATATTCTTGTCCAATTATGCTTTTTAACCAATCTTGTGCATCCAATAGGTGTGTTTGTGTCATTGGATGATCAATTAGGTCATTTTCGTCCTCCCTAGGCATATTCTTGTCCAGTTAGGGTTTTTAACCAATCTTGTGCATCCAATAGGTGTCTTTGTGTCATTGGATGATCAATTAGGTCATTTTTGTCCTCCCTAGGCTTATTCTTGTCCAATTAGGGTTTTTGACCAATCTTGTGCATCCAATAAGTTCATTAGTGTCATTGGATGATCAATTAGGTCATTTTCGTCCTCCCTAGGCATGTTCTTGTCCAACTAGGGTTTTTAACCAATTTTGTGCATCCAATAGGTGTGTTTGTGTCATTGGATGATCAATTAGGTCATTTTCGTCCTCCCTAGGCTTATTCTTGTCCAATTAAGGTTTTTAACCAATCTTGTGCATCCAATAAGTTGTGTTGTGTCATTGGATTAACATTTAGGTCATTTTCGTTCTCCCTAGGCTTATTCTTGTCCAATTAGGGTTTTTAACCAATCTTGTGCATCCAATAGGTGTTTTTGTGTCATTGGATGATCAATTAGGTCATTTTCTTCCACCCTAGGCTTATTCTAGTCCAATTAGGGTTTTTAACCAATCTTGTGCATCCAATAACTTTGTTTGTGTTATTGAATTAATATTTAGGTCATTTTCGTCCTCCCTAGGCATATTCTTGTCCAATTAGGGTTTTTAACCAATCTTGTGCATCCAATAGGTGTGTTTGTGTCATTGGATGATCAAGTAGGTCATTTTCGTCCTCGCTAGGCTTATTCTCGTCCAATTAGGGTTTTTAACCAATCTTGTGCATCCAATAAGTTCATTTGTGTCATTGGATTAACATTTAGGTCATTTTCGTTCTCCTTAGGCATATTCTTGTCCAATTAGGGTTTTTAACCAATCTTGTGCATCCAATAGGTGTGTTTGTGTCATTGGATGATCAATTAGGTCATTTTCGTCCTCCCTAGGAATATTCTTGTCCAGTTAGGGTTTTTAACCAATCTTGTGCATCCAATAGGTGTGTTTGTGTCATTGGATGATCAATTAGGTCATTTCCGTCCTCCCTAGGCTTATTCTTGTCCAATTATGGTTTTTAACCAATCTTGTGAATCCAATAGGTGTGTTTGTGTCATTGGATGATCAATTAGGTCATTTCCGTCCTCCCTAGGCTTATTCTTGTCCAATTAGGGTTTTTAACCAATCTTTGGCATCCAATAAGTTCATTAGTGTCATTGGATAATCAATTAGGTCATTTTCGTCCTCCCTAGGCATGTTCTTGTCCAACTAAGGTTTTTAACCAATTTTGTGCATCCAATAGGTGTGTTTGTGTCATTGGATGATCAATTAGGTCATTTTCGTCCTCCCTAGGCTTATTCTTGTCCAATTAAGGTTTTTAACCAATCTTCTGCATCCAATAAGTTGAGTTGTGTCATTGGATTAACATTTAGGTCATTTTCGTTCTCCCTAGGCTTTTTCTTGTCCAATTAGGGTTTTTAACCAATCTTGTGCATCCAATAAGTTCATTTGTGTCATTAGATTAACATTTAGGTCATTTTCGTCCTCCCTAGGTATATTCTTGTCCAATTAGGGTTTTTAACCAATCTTGGGCATCCAATAGGTGTGTTTGTGTCATTGGATGATCAATTTAGGTCATTTTCGTCCTCCCTAGGCATATTCTTGTCGAATTAGGGTTTTTAACCAATCTTGTGCATCCAATAGGTGTGTTTGTGTCATTGGATGATCAAT